>JAHKKF010527763.1:0-25634 GCA_019740295.1 Labeo calbasu | reverse complement strand
AGAAAAATGTTTTGGCATTAGACAGTAAACCAGAAAGCCCAAAACAACTTAATGGCCTTTGGCACATTGAATGTGATGCTCTACAAATTGAGAATTTAAACAACAGCATTCAGGACAAAGAAAATGATCTCAAGCTCTCTGCATTTATTATCAAGAATGGCTCAAGGACCTTCAGCATATTTAAGAATTTACTAAATGTTTTAGTAGGCCAGAAGTCAATTTCGAAATGTATATAACGTGTATATATAGTGATAGTTTTCTTGCAATGCATATTTGCTTTTATTCGAATCACGGAAAATTAACAATCACTGCACTCAACCGGGTGTGTAGATCAATAAGTAACATCGCTTTTAGATAAAGGATCCGCACTCGCTATATCTTCTACGTGATCATTCACCAACACTGTAGCATGATGCTACATAAGTCAATAAATAAGATTTATATTCCGCTTTTACTCAAAACTCATTTTAAACCACCAGCAAGTCTTTGCAATAACTTCCGTTTGCCGTCGAATGTGTGTTTTGGCCATGTAATGTTGTTGAAATATGTTATGTCCTCTGAGTCAGAACAGAAGGCATATAACGTTATACATACCGGCAGACAGCACTGGAAGGTAAATTAGTGGAAAATGAATAGAAATTATGAGTCTGTCTGAGGTATGCATTTTAAAATGCACATGCACTAGTGTAAATGTAACAGATGTGTAAACTGAAAACTTTTTGAGCTTTATTAAAATTATTTTCTCTGATTTATTGTGTTGGATATATTTTGTTCCTTTGTGCAGTGGCTCAGGAGTCTTTGAATCTGTATAAACGTCAATAAGCTGAAAAAATATCTTGTTTAAATTGATTTCATATGATTTTCAACTGGCATCGGAAAAAGTATAATTCGGGAACCGGTATCGAAGTCAAGGTATCGTATCGGCATCAATATCAAAAATTTTTTAAAGATACCCAGCCCTAAAATAAAGTGACATATAAATTGTACTTCTTTGTAAAACCGTTATTATAACAGTGTGTAAACGCTCATAAGAGTCATTTGTTCATAAATCAAGCTGCATTGGTTGCACTGTATGTAACTGAATGCAGCCTGTGAAGACACCTGAAGGAAAAAAAAAAAATCTGCACACTTTCATCTCATCACTTTTAATTCAGACTGTAAATTAGGGTAGTTAATTAACCTGCCTACAGTGGCTATTTCTTTGTTGCTTAGACCACAGGGATGACATAAAACATTTCAAACAACACCCCAAGTCAAACAGCAATATTGCTGCCAGTTGCTGCCTTTAAAGCATCCAGGATCTCACACGTGAACAATACCAGCTTCCACTACAGCATATGCTGCCTTTATCAGCTGATCTCATTTCACACTCAGCCTTCAAATCCATCACAGGGACAGGTAAGATTGCTGAGAAAACAAAGAGCTCAGGAATAACATTGCGTCCAAGGGTAGCCACAGTGTCCTGCTATTGTGGGAAAGGAAACACCTCATATAATACTCAGGACATTCTTGAAAATAGGAAAATGACTGCTTTCCTTCAAGGCTCAGTGGCCTTCTGTGGCATGCTTTTAGCGTCGTGTTAACAACTGAACTCTCTCACCCCATACTCAAAACACACAGCTGATGTCAGTACGATAACGTTGCGTGAGCAATGACGTGAGTCTGCCAGACCAAACAAAAGATCTGACACATTCGATGTACTTTGGCCCAAAGCACAGTGAGCTAAGACATCATAACAACAGGCTGAAGTCGTCCAGCAACCTAGTTTGCAACAGCTGTAAATTCGCTATGCTATGGTAAATACAACCTTTCTCCTGAAAAAAAAAAAAGATTTCTTTTCAGAACATCTACACTAGTTACTAAAAGCTGTGACGTCCTTTTATCCCTCTGTCGCATGCTAAATTAAAGGAAGCCTCCACTACTGTCCATCATCATTATTGCCTAAGTTAGGAGTTCGTATCTAGTTCTGTTTGAGGGGTCAGATTTAACATTAGACATTACGTGACCCATTACAGTTTTTTCTCCCCTTTCACAAAAGTAAACATGGTAACACTACAATAAGGTTCATTAGCTAACTACATTAGTCAACAAGCCTTTCGTAACAAGCCTTCTAAGAATGAACAATACTTCAACAGCATTTATTAATTTAGTTTAAATCAAACTAAATGAACTACACTGTAAAGAACAATTTGTTGAGTCAACTTAAAAGAATTTGTTACCTGGCTGCCTTAAAATTTTCAAAAGTTCAAGTCACTCAAAAAAGTTTAGTCAACTTGAAATGTTAAGTTGTACTAAGTGACAGCTTAGATATTTGAGTTGATTCAACCTAAATTTTAAGGCAGCTGGGTAACTTACCCAGCTTTTAAGTTTAACAAAGCAAATTTTTTGTTAAGTAAACTCAGTATGTCTTGTCACTTTTTTAAGGTAGCAGGGTAACAAATATTTTAAGTTGACTCAACAAATTGTGTTTTTTTGTTTTTTTCCAGTGTACTATTAACAAAGATTTATAAATACTGTAATAAATGTAGCGTTCATTGTTCATTCATGCTAGTTAATACATTAACTAATGTTAACAAGTGACACCTTATTGTAAAGTGTTGAAATTTTCTGAAATTTTCATATGCATTTTTTCGTTTTTGTCATCCTTTCCTATTAAAATGCTTGCTACAGATGTGAAAATGCAGAAAATCGAACCTGATCTGAATTTATTTATGACGGACGAAAGTTTCGAAGGCAATGTTTAAAGGTCTTTGCACACTGAGTTCGAAATTCTCACAATTTCTCTAAATTTTCGCTGGTTAAAAAATAAATATGACCTTTTCAGCGAGTTTTTTTTTGAGTAATTTTGGAGGACACTGTATCCTTCAGAGGACGCAAGTAGCAAACTTTTTTAATAATGATGTCTGATTATTAAAAGCAATAGAAAAATGTTTTGGCATTAGACAGTAAACCAGAAAGCCCAAAACAACTTAATGGCCTTTGGCACATTGAATGTGATGCTCTACAAATTGAGAATTTAGACAACAGCATTCAGGACAAAGAAAATGATCTCAAGCTCTATGCATTTATTATCAAGAATGGCTCAAGGACCTTCAGCATATTTAAGAATTTACTAAATGTTTTATAGGCCAGAAGTCAATTTCGAAATGTATATAACGTGTATATATTGTGATAGGGAAATTTAAGTAAACGTGCTTTTCAATGGAAACATGCCCACGGTTTTCTTGCAATGCATATTTGCTTTTATTCGAATCACGGAAAAATAACAATCACTGCACTCAACCGGGTGTGTAGATCAATAAGTAACATCGCTTTCAGATAAAGGCACTCGCACTCGCTGTATCTTCTTAATAAATGGTAGTTTCTTTTTTATTTTGCAACAGAGCAATCAACCAATCAGCTTTTATTCAAATCAAACATAATAACTGACCTCTAACCAAGAGTGTTTGTGTCCATACAATAACACACTCTTCCTTATGGGAAAACTCATAAAGTTAAAGTGACAAATGTGTGTAATCATCAACAGTAAGTGTTAGAACAAGCACCTAAGAGTCCATGATTTAGAGTGCAAACATGCTCTTCATATGTAGTATTGTGTTATAGTTACTTACAAACAGAATGAAAAGAAAGCATATTAGCAGGTTATAGGATTTTCATACTGCTGTTTGTTGCCAAACAGCACTTCCCAGCTGTGAATTCCCAGTATCAAAGAATGGGAGTGAGTGCTATGTCTGGTGAGCCTTTATCAGAGAACAAACAGCAGTTTAATATGTCGAAAAACACAGCTCATCTCTACATCTCCTGCTGGAGAAGGGAGCTGCCCATCAGTACAGCTGTCAACAGCTGGGAGGGAGAATGATTTTACGGACTGTCCGCTGTTTCCCCTCTAGACATCAAAAGACAGAGAAACAGCTTTTATTTCCAAAAAATTAAATGTCAAACACAAAAGATGCAACAACAGGATTAATAAATAAGAATCTGAATCTGTGTTAAAGTGTGTTCAAAAAACTTCACTGAAATGTGTGCTATATAATGCTATTATTAGTATAAACACAGATGCTATTTGGAGAAGTTTGGCACTTCTGAGGAGCTTATATTTCACAGCACAAATGACACATTCTATACTATTTTATACGTTAGATTTGAAGGTTTAAAAGGCAGACATCTAACTATACAAACCTTGGAGGCAATACTGTGGTGTAAAATGTGTCATTCAAGTGTCTTGATGTTGTTCAGTCCACAATTTAAACATAGCTTGTAGATTTTAAACTGAAATGTCCAGTCATACCAAAATGTATTCAGACACCTTTCTCACATTATCACGATATTTATTCACTATAGTTTAGAAAATGGTAATAAAATATAACAAGAACTCAGGGTTAAACTGTGTCAGAACAAATTCATCTTGATAATGTTAGCAGGGCTCAACGCTAAGGATTTTTTCTACTGGCCAGTGGTTCAAATTTGTACTTTCCCGGTCAAAATTTTCACTGGCCTTGCCACAGAAAAACAAAATAGTTGCTGTTATCACTGTGTTTGACTCATGCTATCTTTTTATTTTAATAAATAAGCTTATATGACATCAAAATTTTACATACCAATTAAATTACCGCTGTAAACAAAGCAGCGCGTGCTTATGAACGCAACTTTAATGCATTATACAGAGGCAAATGAAAAAAAAGCCATGTAAACATTTCTTAATACAGTTAGTTCCCCTCAGATATGCATTAATATTTCAATATTTAGGATAATATTTCCAATATTTTGCGCAATGTGAACTGTGATCTTGCTTTGCCCGCTCCAGTATTTTTTCCTCTTTGCTTTCGTCTTCAGCATCTCTGACCTCTGTTAACGGATGTTTAAAGAGTTCGTAATATTTCCACACACATGACATTTTGAAAATTTATTGCATGCAGTTCGGAACATAGATCGGTTGAAATATGTCTGGTCGATCGGTGCATCTGTACACCACTGTATAAATATAGATTAATCATTGTTAAAGCTACAGTACTCGTCAAAACAGGTATTTTGACATACTTCTGTAGGCTCTGTCCATCAGAGACGCGTCTCTATGTGATCGCTTGAAATGTTAATTGAACAAGGCATGTGCAAATAATACACCTTCGTGCAGACGCAGCAGTGGTCCGATCGGACCAGTGACAGATTCGTCAACTGTCCCGAGCGTCTTTCACGCTGGCCCCGGGCCATCGGGCACTCCTTATTGTCAAGCCCTGGTCAGATGACTTTGATAGAAAGGTATGTAATGGATTACAATCAACCAAAAAATCTGACAACTGTATATTTACACAACTATCAATACTTTGTTGACCAATTACCAAGCAATTATTAATTTTGTCCAGTCTGTAGTGTACAAAAGTCGCATTAGCAATTAAAGAAAAAAACACTTCAGCAAAACATGGTCAGGTCAAAGTGTCTGAATAATTTTTGCTCCCAAATTTTTATCAATTTCACTAGTAGTCCACTGTATGAAGAATTTTTGGGTAGGGTACAACGGAGTAAAAGGCGCCTTTGATATTATTTTTCTCTCAACCACTAGATGAGAAAAAAACGTGGCGTAGCACTTTCCAAAACATCCGCCTTTCAAGATACACGTGCAAATTTGTCTGCTCCTCGATGGGAACGCAGGCATCAGCGCAAAGTTGATTCTGTGCTTTATTTAAATGTTGAAAATGAGAATCGCTAAAATTCTTCTTAATGATTTTCAGTTTCATTTAAGATCATTAAAACGTCTGTTTTCAAATAGAGAAAGAATATGTAAAAGTATGGTATTTGGGGTAAAAAGTGCCCCTGCCGTTGGGGCTAAAAGGCAGGGTAAATAACAGAAGGCTGATTTTTCCATTTGGACATGACATGACACTGTTAGATTCAGATTGTAAATATCACATATTATATTGGGTGTCCATCTTAGAGATAATCACCATGTTTAGACTGAAACTACCATATTTAAAAATGCTATTAATCAAATTAATCAAAATTAATTTGAATATATATTTACAGTAGTAACAACAATTACTATGGGATCTCCTTCAATGCTTCAGAATCTTAAAATTATTTTGTTTTGTATTTTAAAATTATGTTTTATATTAACACATTTTAATGACAGTATATTTATTGAACAAAAAACAATTATTTAACAAAATAAGCAGAAAATAGTACAAACTTAACTTGTCAAGTATTAACTAGACATTATTTAAAAAATAAACATCATGAGCTCAAGTATTTGTATCAATACTGTGTGCCTTTTACCCCATGGTGCTGAGCCTTTCACCCCGTGTGTGGGGTAAAAGGCCCCCTTTGCCACCTCATACATTTATACGATTTTTAAACAAAATAAACAACTTGCATGCTTTGTTTTTTTTTCTGCAAAATCTGATGCTCCATAAATGTTCAATACAAACATATAGATAATTCTGCATTCATACACTTTGAGTGCAGTGAAAAGCAATTTTTTTCTTAGGGTGTGCCTTTAGCCCCTATAATACCCACTAGTAAAAAAAAATCAAAAATTATATCTGGTATCTGAATAATTTTTAGTTTTGACTATATTGTCTTACCTTGAAAATTACATTATCTTTCACTTGTCACTTTAAAAATAACACATTCAGGTGATTTAACCTTTGAGGATGCATTAACTAAGCTTAGACTTTTGAAAAAAAGTCACAATAAAATATTTTTGCACTTCAAGGTTACGTTAATGAGCTTATAAAAAATGACAGAAAATTACCCATTAGAGTTGGATATGTTACTGCTTATTAGAGCATTTCTGCCTTGTTTCATTACTAGATGCAGCAGGTGACAAATCCATTAGTGTTCATCACTCTACAAAACTATTCACACCTTCACAAAATATCGTTTAAATACACACAAGAATATGTTAATGGTAAGAAACCGCCAAAATCTCTGACAACAGCTCAGACTTCATAGGACTGGAGAAAGAGATGCAGAAAGAATTCAGAAAACCGATCACGTGAACAGCTCAGCACTTTATGAAATCTGCCTTTTTTATCGAACCCACGTGGCTGCAGTTGAGTCAAATCCCTTCCGCCCTCCCATCACATCTCAGACAGATATTCATTCTGAATCAGAGTAGCCACACATGAAGCGGTGATAAGATGCTTCTCGAGGATTTAGGTAAACTCTGAGCCCTGTGTCAATGCAGGAGTTCTCAGAATGTGTCCACGTGTCTTCCCACATCATTACACAAGTCCTAGCCTCCTAACCCCATTTTGCCAGCACGTAAACAGAAGGCAAACATCGCTTATGACCTTTTCTTATACTTCACTGATTGCCGACCCGAAGCGAACAAGTCAATTCTTTCCAACAACACTTCAAAAGTTTCTTTCACCTCATTCTTCTTCAGATTTTTATACCAACTGCTGCTGATCTTTCAGTCTTAAACACTAGAACTAAGAAAAAGAGCACGCACTCATCTCACGTGGCTTCTTGTCAATGCCGTCCATCCTTTCCAGGGTAATCCGCGTTCACCTTTTCAACCATAGAGCCAAAGGTGTAGAAGGAGCCACGCAGGGTGGGAGCCAAACAGACACAGAAGAGCACAACACAAGAGTCAGCGCCGTAACTTCCCCTCCCTCCAGTTCAAATTTGGGGGCTGGATTTGGTGGGAGCCGAGCGTGCCTCAGTGAGCATGCTCTGAAACGAAAGGCACACTTTTATACGCACATGACAAGTGATTTCCAGCCCCTGGGTTCCTCCTCCCCTCCACATCCTCCCTCCCTTCTGCCTCCGAGCTGAACAGAACCCAGGAATGCGGCTGAGACCAAAGTCCGGCCTCCATCAGAAGGAGAGGAGGGAAAGAGCCTCCCCCCACCCGATCAATAACACGTCCAGCTGCCCGAGGCAAACGCTCGAGTTTGCCGGCCGCTTGCTTTTCTTTATTGGAGGCAGGTGGCTAAATGGCAAGAGGTCTGGACCACAAATGGGAGGGTCCCGGACTTTCACTGAAATCACGGCACCTAACTTACCCCCTGACCCTTCATCTGCCCCGGGGTGTCACAAAATGACTGGCTTTCCCAACAAAGTGGTTTTTCTACAAAGAATAGGAATGTGTGAGGTAAAAAGACACCTGAGAAAGTGTTCAACTGGTTAAGTAACATGTGAAATACCTACTTGTGTTACTGCTCTTCTCAAGTTCTCACAAAACAGAGGTGACACACCTCCCTTAGTGAACTCCCTGACCTCTACTGAAACTCAAATAGGTCTTAAATTATTTCTTTACACACTACCATTCAACGGTTTCAGGGTCAATAAGATTTTTATGTGTTTGAAAAAAGTCTTATGCTCACCAAGGCTCTATTTGAACGGAAAAAAGTAATAATGTGAAATATTATTACAGTCTAAAGTAAATACTTCCTATTTCAATACATTTTAAAATATAATATTCCTGTGATGAAAGCTGAATTTTCAGCATCATTACTCCAGTCTTCAGTGTCAACATAATTCTTCAGAAATCATTCTAATATGTTGATTTGCTGCTGATGAGACATTTCTTATTATTATCAATATTGAAAACAGTTGTGCTGCTTAACTGTGATAACATTTCTTGAAAATATTCTTTGATGAATAGAAAGTTTAGGACTTCTTTACAGCATTTATTTTAAATAGAAATCTTTTGTAACTTTTTTTGATAAACTGAATGTGTCCTTTCTCCATAAAGTGTTTTTTTTATACTTTATTCTGCAATTCTTCTATAATAGGCATTAAACTGCCACTACATTTGACATCTTTCCAAAACTGCACTGACTGCTCTAAAATATGAGACACCAATATTTCAGGACACAGAAAAGGACACATGTTTATT
Source organism: Labeo calbasu (assembly GCA_019740295.1). NCBI lineage: Eukaryota > Metazoa > Chordata > Actinopteri > Cypriniformes > Cyprinidae > Labeo > Labeo calbasu. The sequence goes on along the minus strand of JAHKKF010527763.1, from coordinate 16,795 downwards.
TGCTAACTGTTTTATTTACTATTTGGGTTTATGTATATGCTTTTTTTCCAAGGCATTGTTAGATGCCGGTGTTTTCTGTCATAACTATGCAAAAATTTGATTTCAAAAACTATTTCTTAGCTATGAAACTATTTCTTTTATGATTTTAAACCAGTATTTAACAGATCAGAAAAATCGCAAAGTAAAATTTTGAGGTTGCTGTGCTCAGGGTTGCCAGGTTTTCACAACAAAACCCTCCCGATTGCTACTCAAACTTAGCCCAATCTCGTTTCCCCTGTTAAAAATCACGTTTGTCGGGGTAAAATACATGTTTTCTGGCAGGGTTTCCCTGATAAAATTCACATTCCAGAGGATAAATATGACGTTTTAGGGGTCACTTCAACCTGCGGATATAAAAAACAACCCAAGTAGCCCAATTCTGCAGGAAAACCACGACCTTGGCAACACTGGCTGTGCTTTAAAATCGAATTCGTATGATTTTTAATTCAAGTGATGAAAGATTTTGAAAGTCTGACAGTAATCAGTATTGAGTACTACTGTAAGGTTAACCCTGCTTGCTTTAAATGTTTGAAAAGAGTTTAGAAAAATTTAGAATGAAATTATAAATGTGAACCTGGACCACAAAACCAGTCATAAGTAGCACGGGTATATTTGTAGCTATAGCCTAATAAATTGTGTAGGTCAAAATGATCAATTTTTCTTTTGTGCCAAAAATCATTAGGATATTAATTAAAGATCATGTTTTTTTGTATTTTGTAAATGTCCTCCCGTGAATATATCAAAACTTAAATTTGCTTAGTAATATGCATTGCTAAGAACTTCATTTCGACAACTTTAAAGGCTGATTATTCAGATTTTTTTGCACCTTCAAATTCCAGTTTTTTTTAATAGCTGTATCTTTATCAAATATTGTCCTATCCTAATGTATAAATCAGATGATGTATAAATCGCAATTTCAAACTGACCCTTATGACTGGCTCTGTGGTCCAGGCTCACAAATTTAAATTCAGAAAATTAATGAAAAACTAATCAAATGTAATCAGCTGGATTACTTTAATAAAGTAACTGAAACAGTTACACTACTTGCATTTTAAATAGGGTAACTTGTAATCCGTAACCTATTACATTTCCGAAGTAACCTTCCCAACACTAATAATTACCATATTTAAAATGTAACACTAGTATAACACCGATTTACAGTATGAAGTTTCATAGGCATATCCACCCTAGGGAAGAATGAGACACGCCTGCCATGGTGTTTTCCAGCGTGTGCATGTCTGTTTTCACTCTTCTATCTGTGTGCGGCTGTCTGGATAACTCTGATAAGCGCCTTGTCTCAGTGTACATGCTGCTGTATTTGCCATTTCACTGATCAACCGGATGAGAATTTTTTTGCTTGCCGAGTGTAGTAAAACAAACCACAGCTCTAGTCACACATACATGCGTATTTTTCACAGACCGCTCTATCTATCGCAGTCAAAAACACGCACGACCCATGGAATCACTGCTCATATTCTCCAGCCCACTCTCACAAACACACGCTGTGCTGATAAGCCTGAAGAGCAAACAGACTTATTCTAGAAAACGTGATTTAGCTGGAACAAGCTTCTATTCAGAGAAAATGACAAAATAAATCGTTTTTAAATCGTAAAAGTTTTCGTTTCCAATTAATTAATCAAAACAAAAACACAGGTTGATCATTTATCTTTTAAAATCTAAATTTTGCCTAATAAAGATTAAGAAATGATTTACGAGAGTCTGACATAAGGTATTACATTTTATGTTATCCATATCAGAAGTGGGAGTTTATCGTTGCAGGGCGTTTCTGCAATGCTCTGGCGATTCTCTCTCCTGCCCTAATTTCTCAGAGAATCTGTCTGCATTCAAACCAGGTTGTACAATGAGGACATTAGTCCTTTGAGACATTCTCTCAGCCTCCCTCTAGCTCTCTCCTCTTTCACACACTCTCACTTTCTCTTCCCCCACACTGTCTTTCCCTGATTGCCACCCCACAATGAGAACCCTACCTCGTTCTCTTCATTCATTTTCCCTCTTAATACCTGTCCATCATGCCATGTCCCTGTAGGCACCAAAACAAATACCAAGTTACTGTCTTACCTCAAATAGTTCCTATTCATTTTCTAAAACGGTGGAGCATCGTTATGTAGAACAGGGGTTTTCAGAGTAGCGGCAACAAGCTGATCTGTGGGGGTGAGAAAAATTTAAGTGTAAGTCTTGCAATGTACATATTTTCAAATAAAGTTAATAAATACACTGCCATTGTGTCTTTTTCGAGTTTCTCCTCATAACTTTAACCCTTTATCTTTTATTTCTACCCTTTTTATTTTGTATTTCAATATTCTCTTTTAATAGCAAAAAGTGCTCTACAAATAAATCTGAATTAAATTAAAATCAGTACAAAATTTTTAAACAAAACATTGTTTTAATAACATGATATTCGCTATTTTGCTCACTAAGGCTGGGTAAAAAATACAGAATTCTCGATTTTAATCGATTCTCATTTTTTTCGAAACAATATTGATTCCTAAATCCCAAGAATTGATGTCTAGCTTGTTTTCAGTTAATGATCGGAACATTGTAGCGCACCTTTCATCCAATAAATCGCAATAAGCTTTGTTACTTTTGCTATGAAACAAGTCTCAAATTTCAAATTCTGTTCATTTTATTATAGCATTCAAACAATAAATGCCATTTTGGTGTTGTTTAATGTGGAGTGACAGATTGCTGTAGCGCCTCAGTTCAAGATAAGTGGTTTAATACCAGTTTTAGCACAAAATAAACACAAATAAACATCGGAAGGTATGTTACAGGAAAGAGTACAACTAACCAAAATCCGTATCCTGCCTCATGCAAAGATGGCAATATGACAATGTCACATAACGTCACATTTACCTCAGAAAAAGGAAATTTGGTGACAAAAAAACTCATTTGTCAACTAGAAAAATTTAAATAGTTTTGGATGCAGCTCATGTTGGATGTAGGGTTGCCAAATCCACATTTTTTTCCACGGAACTGGGCTGATTTTAAACTGTTGCAGCGGGTTGAAAATATGTCCCCGTTTGACATATTGCATGAACACTGCTAAAAAGCCCATTCTTCGCAAAATTTACATCTACCACAGTTTTATCATAGGTAGAATGCAAAATGTTTCAATACAAGCATTTCAGTCAAATGTAATTTATGCAATATTTAAAACCTTTAACCCGCGGGAAAAAATCAACCTGCCGCAACAGTTTAAACTCAGCCCAATTCCGTGAAAAAAATGCGGATTTGGCAACCCTACATCCAACACAAGCTGCATCCAAAGCAATTTAAATACTCTGCATATTGATAGCAAAAATTATATTTAATATTTTAATGTTCGTGGGAGCGGGATTCAGAAAACAATCCCACGCAAGGCTTTAATACAAAAACGCACACAATAAATGGCGACTGTATAAAGCAAAAGCTGAATTGCGGACAATTTGGATGATTTAGAAATCCTGGCCAGCTGCATTTTTTAGGTCCAAAAAAAGGACATGTCCGGGGAAAGAGGACGTGTGGTCACCCTAGCTAAATATATGCACCACATAACATATTCATTATCATTTTTTTACTTTTTCTCAATGTTTAATTTATGTTAAAATAAACTGCCACCATTTAAACATTTATATTTCAAAAAACAAACTGGAAAATAAATGTAATATTGTGATGTGGTACAAACTGACTTTAGTTGACAGTGTTTTTTGTTCCTTTGAAAAAAAATTTAATGTACCATATCTGACATATATTCAAAATAATCAATATCAATTTGAAATTGATTCAAAGCTTTTGAATCAGAATCTGTGCCAAAACCTAGACCTATTGCTTACACTGTATAAGTGAGTCTTAAAATATACAGCAACCTTTATAAATTAGGAAGAGGATTCTAGAGGATTCTAGGAAGGGCATCTTAGACAAGTTCACTATTAAATTAATTAGGGAATATTATTGAAACACTTTCAATGGTGTTTGCACAAAACCTCAGTGTTTTCCGTAAACAAATTGCCTGATTAGTTTGGCGGGTGTCAGAGTCACTACAAAAGAGAGAATTAAATAGGGGAGGACTGCTCCAGATGATTGCATATTGGTCTATAAGGTCAAAGGTTATGGGAAAAAAGGAGGTAAAAAGAGCACTCGCACTGAGGTGAAGGTGGTTGTCTGACTGGGTAAGAACAAAACAGTGCAGGGAGGTGCAGAAGTGGGGGTGGAAGATTGTCATTACGGTGACTACAATAAAAGGTTTAAGCCTGTGACCCTTCAAAGCCAAAATAATGCCAATTAAGCTTTAAGAGACCCTAGCGTGGATTCAGCCAGTGGCTCTTAGCCCTGGCCTTATTTGTCAGCTTTAATCACCACTTCAGTCAGACAAACAGCTCACATTGTCCGGACATAAAAACTACATCAAGAACAAAGGCGGTTCATTTACTGCCTTTCTTGGGTGACGCCTTACCATAACACAGCAGCATTGACCAACAAGCCTCTACACTGACCCTATGTCTTTACGAAGTGAAAACAAATAAGAATGTGGCTTAACTCTGCGATGCAAAGGCAGCTGCTCCCTCCACTGATGCTGAATAGCAAGTGGTCATCTGTGTTTCATCTGCAAATACAAAAAAAAGGACACATTTAAAACAGCTAAATCTCAACAAATAATGCATGGTTGTGTGCATTAATAAAACTACTAACCTCATGAGGCTGGAACAAAGATCTGCGCAGCAGCTACGGTGCAGGTCATTTGTTCTACAAGCAGATAAATTACATTTATCACATTTACATTTTTGCATATTCTTTCTGCCACAAAAATATAATGAAACTAATGATGCTCATTTAAAAGAATAAGAGACAGCAGATGGCAGTATTTGACCCCTTTGCTATGAAAACTTACTATTAGCAATTTTAACATATTACAAACATTTTTTAATATGCATGATTAAATATTATTATTTAAAAAAATATATTATAGTAAGTTATGTGTGTAAACCATAGACTTAAAATAACTCTTAAACTTTTTTTCTTAATAGACTAGAAATATCTGCATAACCCCAGATTTATGTGCATGTTAGAGTTTAAAAACTGGCCTTGAATTAAATGAGCTTAACAACAAAAGTAGAAAAGTAGAAATTTCACAGGTTTGCTGCATGTAGCAATGACGCAGCTCAAGTACTTGTATTGCACTGTATGAAGCTCTATTGCCTCCTACTGGAAATAAATGGAAGTTCCTGAGGACTTGATTTCAGTCAGCTTGGTTAGCACTGTAGTATATTGCAATTGGCAGCTCTTTTAATTCCTTATAACATTTAGACATGTTGAAAAGTTTTTTGATATCTGAAATAAAAACAAAGAACAACTGTCAAAGCTTGTGTGTGAATTAAACAGAAATCGATTTTTCTTTTCTTCTCTTTAAGTTAATGTCTAGTTCCTTTACAAAAATATATTAAAATTGCACACACACATATATATATATATATATATATATATATATATATACAAAAAACAACAGCAGACTTACCTGAAATGTGCTGGTTAGGATGGTTAGGACTGTAACCTGTCCATAATTTGAAGAAAAAGAACTTCCCTTTGATAGATTAGCAAACTTCTCTATTTCTACATTCAGTGACAAACAAATAAAACCAAAGCAACAAAACTCACTTGTTTGATCTCTGAATAAAAAAAATGAACAAATAAAGACGGCAATATCAAATATGAACACTGAAAAGAAAACGTTATTCCGGGGAGACGTCTGTTGACTCATAAAGGGAGAGCCAGGGGCTCAGTGTCTTCACACACTCTGTATGTGCGTGTGTGTGCGTTCCTTTCACTCCACATTTACGTGCCTTTGCCATCGGCATTACACTAATATATGTCTTGTCTTTAAGAGGCACTTCCCTTTTTTCTCTCTTTTTGACTGGAACTGAAATCAATGGTCACGCAATTACAGAATGTGGATTTGTCAACTGATGTCTGGCTGCTAAAGTGCGTGTGGGGAGCACTATACAAATACCCAATAAGAAGTTCAATAAGAGCAGTAACACTGCTGATTGCCGACTACGGTCCCATCAAAACCAGACAGCCAGTTCCAGGTGTTTTATTCTGTCGAGAGGCAATATTGCATATTGGCAAAGAACATCAATGTTCACTCAAACGTCTCACGGCGGCCTATTGACTCTCCACCAGGGAGCAGAGTCAACCATTTGGAAGTTATAGCTCCTTTCAAACTGTTTTAAGATAGGAACAAACGTTCAGAGCTGGAAAGTGCTGTCTCGAGAGGCTCCGTCACCGATAATTAGTGATCAATCACGAATTAGTTTAAAAGCTTGAAAAGAACACTGAGAGCATTATTAGATTGCAGAGATTCACTGCTCTCCAATAATGACTTGGATTTTTAAAGGAATGAAATTCTCCAATCGTTTGTCAGTCTCCTCTATTGCCAATCAGGCCCATTAATCAGGGGAAGGTCCAACCGGCCCATGTCTGAAAGATTGCAGGTGCCAAACAGAAAGGAAGGGGAAAACAGGCTGCTTACAGCTTGTGTAATTAGAGGACATTAACACTGAAGGAATCAACTGCTTCAGGTTCATCACTATGTGGTAAGTGTACTTTAAGTATATTGCTATGACTTTAGTCTTAAAACGCCACTAGGCCTTGAAAGATTCATCAGAGAGTCATTTATGTTAATTCTGCCAATTAGATCCAGACTGAAAGGTATTTGCCAATATTGTCTTCATTTATCACGTATAAGCACACTTACCCTATGTACTTACAGTACATAGGGGTTTAAAACTGCGCCTGTTTAACACAACAGATCTAAAATATTTCCATGTTTGCTGTTTGCTATTGCAACCACTCTCTCCCTTAAGTATTTCTAACGGTAGCTGACCTGAACTGACTGGCTCTCTGTAATTGAACAAATGCATCAGTGCTGCATTTGTTCAATCTAGTTTCAGGATGCTACTAGAGGGCATGTTTATCGAAGAGAACAAATATGTCTAATAGATCAGATTAGCCCACAAATCACAGGTTGAAGGAAGAAGCCATATGACAAGATACCTGAGGTTAAACCAGTACATTAATTTAAAGTTTTAATGTTGTTGTCCTTAAGAAACCTCACCATCCTTGCTTTTTACGCTGTGGGTTAAACGCCTGGTTCAGTCTGAAGCTACAACTGACTGAAAAAAATCAAACAGTTGTAGTTTATACCTCGGTTTCAGTAAACAACATTAACACATGGGGAAAAAAACGCATATAATTGGATATATGATAATTTACTGTTAATATACTTACATTTTTTGCTCTGCTGACAGGTTGAAAATTGTGACGTACTTGACAAACTATATTATATTTTCAGTCGACTGGTTTCGCGCCTTTACCTGTGAAGGCGCGAAACTACCTGACAGCAGATGAGATAAAGGCTTAAGATAATTTAGTATAACGAGATAATGGGCGCCCTCACACGAACCCACCTTTATTTTTTTTTTTCCCAAAACGCAGAATTTTCTTACTGGATCCTGGCCCAAATTGGCTCTGGACGTTATTTTGATAAAATGTGCAATTATTATATTAGAATAACTTAAAGTGAATGAATTACGAGGTATTTCTCAGATCTTTTTTATGATGATTTTTTGGCCTCAGCCTATGCTAAAGATAAGTACTAAGCAAAGCACATTACTCACTCAGCTATATGAGGCGCCGTCGTCAATCATGTCAGCCGCTAAGCTGAGGTGGTACAGATGTCTCTAGTTCGAATCATTTCCGCGAATCGGTTCTTTCAAACATTTTGTTCCAAAAAAGCAGTTAATAAAAAGAAGTCTAGGCCATTACTGAGTTGCGTTATCGTTTGGTTAGACATCATGGCGTGGTATTTGAACCCCCTAAACTTTATAATACATACATTTATTTCCATTTATTGCGTGTTTTAATTAGATTTTATTAATAAGGGTTATTGATAATTTTGCGACCATTCTTAATAAAAAAAATGTTTTAGATCATAAATACAGTTTGTAATTCCATTAAACAATGCGTTGAATTCAATAAAAATTATTTTAAAAAAATCTGTAAACTCAAAAGATTCAACTCAGAACCACGAATTAGAACTCTACAGGATATCAATCCTAAGAAACAACACACTTATCAAACAAAAGGCACCTGTTCAAAAGCAAATGCATACTGAGTGCATGCTCATAAATATACTGACTTTTCCAAATATATATTATTATGAGTAGAAGAATTTGTCAAAAATAAGCAGTAATTTTCTAATTACAAAACTTGTTCAGAATGCTCGCTTTGTAGGACAAATTATATCTCTGATGCTAAACAGCACGTTAAGCTTCATGAACTAATTGTTGTGTATTCACATATAAATCACAATCAATAGGTTTGAAAATTTGGATATGCTACAGTATTTATTCAAGGTCAAATTAATTTTCATTTGACCAAGATTCCAATGGCGGGAAAAAAGAGGCCCACTATTGCTTTATTTAATTCTGTGATGCTGTCCACCTTATTTTTCCATAAAAGTGGGCACGGCCATTTGTAAATTGTATGGGTCTGGCTTTATGTATTTTTAGCTGTACAAAACAGCTCGTTTTGATATTGCAAACTTGTGTGTCTTGACGTTATTTTAATATATTATCTTAATTATGAGCACATGATGCATCATTAGTCAGCCTTATTGTCGGCACTGAACATAAACAATGCCACCGAACCAAGCAAAACTTGCATATTTTGCTGATTATTGCTGCTGAAAATGATCAATTATTGTCATGTTTTGGGCTTTACTAATTGGTCTGACTGGGAAAAACATTTGGAGTACTTCAGACTGCCAAAAGTTATAACAAATCAAGGAGAAGAGTGCAAAAAGTGGCTGAGGAACAAAAGGCATTTGTTGTTGGCCAAATTAAACCAGGATTTCCAGGGCAAGAATCTTGACAACATTTGTGTTTGTTCTTATCATTTTCGGTCAGTTAGGTTAAATATTAGGCTAATATTTTAATTAATTCTGCTTGTATGTATCTTTACCACCTATTAACTTTAGTCTGTCAAAATATTGCACCCTTTCCTGCTTACTAAGTCCTCCTCTATATGATTTATCAGCTTCCACATGTTTTTCCGTGGTTTAGACAGCCTAAATTAGCATAACAACGTATTCAGTAGTATGTGAACTGGGCAATCCATGCTGCTGTTTACATCTGAGTGTCGCCAATATGGCCACGCATCCGGGTAACTGACTAAAAAACCCTCTATTGCAGCTAATGAACCAGAAGTCTTGCGCATAACCTTACTTCAGCATTGAAGAATAAGGTGGACAGCGTATAACCAGATACTGGTCGCACTACTTTAAGATGCCAGATGAAGTCAGATATCTCTGTCTCCTTAGTTGTCATGCAAACCTGTCACAGTTTCGATCTGGACCAAATCCTTCTCCATATAGTAGTATATTAAACATCAAATATATTAATTGTCTGTCTGTTGTGATATATGCTACATTTTCACTGTCAGTGTTGACAGACAAATTGCTTATTATTGCTGGAAACTTACCGTGTTTCCTCTGCTTGCAACACTGGAAAAATGATAGCGTCAAACAGGTCTGCCATTGGTCAAAAAACAAATAGCCCTGCCCTAAACTCTCGCCATTGGTTGAGCCATGCTGCTGTGCCAGGCTTCTCAAACAATAAAGCAGTTATAGCAGCAGAGTGTTTATACTTTCTGGTGAAAAAAACAATCTATAATTAAGTTGGCTTGAGAAAGCCACTTATTGAAATCTGACTTAAACTTACAGTTATGCTTCTTCTTCCGAGACTAAAATTTCTGACTGCTACTCCTCCTAGAGCTTTAACTCTACAAACTCCAAACTCAGCCCAAATTTTCAGACTGATCTGACTCGGGCTGATATATCTTTTCTAACTGATCGGATGATTTTCCTAAAAAATGACGATTAAAACTGGGAAAAATCCCATAGACTTGCATTGACGCAATGTTCAAATGAGCCAAGACTATTCAGATTCAAACTGTAAAAATCAGTCAAGCTTTCATTCTATATACTATTTCTAATCCATTTAAACTGATTCAAACTCATCTATCTTGCTAATCATGCTAGAAACATGCTAGCAACTTCATAATCATGCTAGAAACGTGTTAGCAACTTGCTAATCATGCTAGAAACATGCTAACAACTTGCTAAGCATGCTAGAAACATGTTAGTAACTTACTAATCATGCTAGAAACATGTTAGTATCTTACTAATCATGCTAGAAACATGGTAGCAACTTGATATTCATACTGGAAACATGCCAGCAACCTGCTAATCATGCTGAAACAGGCTAGCAACCTGTTAATCATGTTAGAAACATGTTAACAACATACTAGCAACTTGATAATCATGCTATAAACATGCTAACAACTTGCTAATCATGTTAGAAACATGCTAGCAACATGACAATCATGCCAACAACATGCTAGCAACTTGCTAATCATGTTAAAAACATGCTATAAACTTGCTAATCATTATAACAACATGCTAGTTACATGTTAATAATGTTAGTAACATGCAAACAACTATCTATCTATCTATCTATCTGAGACTGTATTGCCTTCAAAACATTCAATAACCTTTTAAACTACATTCATTAACCTTTTAAAGCTACCTTAAACTATTTAAGACTGAAAACCTTAAAATTTTTTAAACTGTTGAAACTTTCCAGTCCGGCTTTCTCATGCCAACTTAAAGCTTGTCTTGATTAACTTTTTTATCTAGTTAACTTTTAATGCAGCTTGTCTGTGTACATTAATCTGGGTTGTGTTGCTAAACTTTTTAAAGATTGATTTCCATATCATTTTTATTTGAATAATTACACACTTAAGCTTTAATGTAAAGATAGTACAAATACATTTTATATCCATTCAGCTATGCTAAAACAAAAATTACGCTTTTTATGCATTCAAGTTACATTTGCAAGAGAAATGTTTAAGAAATGGACTGCCTTTAAGCTCTTTAACATCTCATTGCAAAATTGTATATATTTGCATGACAGGAAGTGATCTTTAATCTTTACGATAAGTGCTGCATTATGCCACTGTGCATTTTGACCTGTTAAAAGTGATAGCCAATGCCCTGAGAAAGCCTTTTTAAAGGCTTAGTAAACATCACCGCAAATGTTCATTATTTAGTGCGTCTCCTCTGTCCACCTGCAAACAAAAACTCTGCCACTTCCCATGTCTTATTTGCATAACTTAAACCTGGATGTCACAGATCAGATCTGTTTAAAAAATGTTCTCAGATGTGTGCTTCCAGTGCAGGTAACATTTCAGTCTCTCGTGGACAGACCCTGCAGATAAGGTCATTCTTGCTGTAGGGTCTCTCTCCAGCTGAAGCTGTGGTTGGGCCCATGAGTTAAAGGAAGAATTGGTGGGTCCACTAGCTGCCAGACTCCCGAGTCCCCCTGCTCCTCACAGGCACAAAGACCCAGGTATGGAATCTGGACGGAAAGATCGGCTCCCATAAAGCGTCATGTTTAAGTACAAACATCAAATTTGTAAAGTAAAAAGGATCAAACTAACCTTTCGGACTACTTGCACAAAATCTTTGGGATTCTGAGGGGAAAGGCCCTGCATCTGCCGAGTGCAGGCCTCCAGAGTCGAAGCATGTCCAACAAACAAAATATTTTTTCCTGATGCAAAACGATGGAGGGAATTAGTAAAGATCTTTAAGGGTCAAACAGTAAAAACAATATTTTTAATCACTCACCCTTATTTTTGCAGTACGCCAAAATGTCTTTGGTCACCTGGTGGCTGCGACTAATGTATGTGTCATACGCCTCTGAGACTGTTAATTTGCTAATGGGGATGTGAGGTCTGCAGAAAGGCAATTGTCAATCAGGACAGAATTTGAAATGTAAATAGCTCCTGCACTGTATATGATCACTACTATCTGTTACCTGTATGTTGTGTCTACATTAAGGTTGGCCGCAGCAAGATCTGTGGGGGGTATCCAAGCAGGCAAAGATGTTCCTGACACCCATTTAGTCCACTCAAAAAGACCAGGCTCTATTCGAATGCTTATTCTGCCATCTTGCTGCATTCCTACAAAAGGATCAGAAAGCATTTAAAGGGATAGTTCACCCAAAAATGAAAAATCACCCTCATTTCATTCCAAAGTCGTAAGACCTCTGTTTATCTTCGGAACACAAATTAAGATATTTTTTATTAAATCTGCGCATGTTCGACACTGCATAGACAGCAACGCAACTACCATGTTCAAGGCCCAAAAAGGTAGTAAGGACATCCTTAAAATAGTCCATGTGACTTATAAAGCTATAAGAATACTTAAATAACGAAAAAATAACGACTTTATTCAAGAGTTTCTTCTTTTCCGTGTCAGTCTTTGATGCACATTCACAAGAGTACCTCAACGCATCAGAAAAACTCTCAGAAAGCCTTTGAATTTCATCAAAAATATCCGAAGATTCCCAAGTTCCGAAGATTGTGTTCCAAAGGTCTTGCTGGTTTGTAATAACATGAGGGTGAGTAATTAATGACAAAATTTTCATTTTTTGGATGAACTATCCCTTTAAATATAACAGTTTTAATGAAAAGTAGACTAATATAGTGAACATGTCAATAAATATGTAAAAAAACTGTGCCATTTCTGAAGTAACATGAAACTTTCTAGAAAATTCTAGTATAATAAAAGCATCGTATTGGCAGAATTATACTGTTAATCTACTGTTAATCAGAAAAAAACGTATAACTTATAGAAATAAATATTTTCCAGGTCATATTTTACAAACAAACTACTGTTCAAAAGTTTGGGGTTGGTAATATTTTTTTACGTTTTTTAAAAAAGCCTCTTATGCTCATCAAGGCTGCATTTATTTGAAACAGCAATATTGCGAAATATTATTACAATTTAGTAATTATTTACTATGTAGTCTAGCATTCTATTTTAATATAGGCAGCGGCTATATGCACTAAGTGTAAATAGCAATAGAGGCTATTTACACTAAGTGAAGCATATCCTTTTAACAAAAGATGCTATTACAATAGATGCAAATAGCTATAGATTATATATACACTATGTTAAAATAGCAGGATTTTTTGTGATTTATAATACTTATTGCAAATAGAGGCAATTATCTGCACCTCAGTATTGTAGTACATTATAAAACAGAATGCAATAATAATGGAAAGTTTCCATTCAAATGATTAAATAGATGCTGCCTTATTCGGACAACAAGTCCTCCCTACACCTACCCTAACTCTAACCGATACTTTATTTTCAACTTTTTTGATTATTTTCCATTTTTATTGAAAATAAATGCCTTTCTGATATCATATGAGATTTGAAAATAGAGAAAAAAGTACCCACTGCACCCTTGGAGCTGTTGTTTAACAGGTGACTTTTGTAGTGCCGACCAGCCCGATCACACGTTCGTGGGTGGAGTTAGTGTAAGTAGCCTCTGCCAACAAGGCGGGCTGTTTGCACTTAGTGTAAATAGATACTCCATTTAAAAAAAAATATTTTAAAATGTAATTTGTTCCTGCGATGGTAAATTTTCAGAATTTTCAGTAGCCATTACTCCAGTCTTCCGTGTCACATGATCCTTCAGAAATCATGCTAATATGCTGATTTGCTGCTCATTTAAAACTTCTTACAATTACCAACGTTATTTTGAAAACACTTGTGCTGCTTACTGATACATTTTTTTTAGGATTTTTTGATGACAATAATATATAACACTTTTGGTCAATTTTACGCATCCTTGCTGTATAAAAGTATTATTTATTTATTTATTTTTTTTTTTTTCTAAAATCTTGCAGACTGAACAATTGGGTATTTATAATAATTTACACTTTTCACAGCATAAATTGGGTCTTTGTACATGAAAGTATATAGCTAAGAAGGGAGTTTCTATGGCATCTAAAATATTTAAAACGCCTGATCTAAAAGACATTTTCATGATCCTACTGGAATTTTCCTGGAGACATGCAGACCACTGCTGCCAACAGATTCCTGACTACAGTACATACCTCTGAGGATTTCATGAGCTGTCTGGACACATCGGAGGCTGGGAGAGCAGTACACAAAATCAATAGTGGTATTACTTTCCAGCAGAGCCTCACCTGAAAATCAGATGGATCACATAAAAACAGCATGACAGACAATTCACTTGGTGAATTTATGTGAACATCATAACACTGCGCAGACATACCCACTATCTTAGCCTGTGTAACTCCAACCACTGTGATAGGAGCGTCCATTTCATAGTCCCTGTGTGCTCCACCCCAGGCAGGTAGCGCAGCAGGCATATTCAGGTTACTCCTCACGTACCTGCCTACAGAAAGACAAACTGAGCTTGCAGACCAGCTGTACCATGTGAGAAAGGCACCATGACCCATCTGTTCAGATTACCTTTAGAGTCAGAACACTGTGAGAGCCAGTGTTTCCCAAACACAACATCCATTCTCTCTCCATGCCGACATACAAACAGGGTTCTTTTAGGGGTCCGAGACTGGATGTTGGAGCGAAGCACCTATCATCGACAACAAAAAACTGCTTTAATAGATCACTCAAATCATTAGTATCTGCACAAACCCAAAGTTTATTTTTTAATCAAAAAGTTGGAAATATTACTTTAATTGCTGTAATGTATAGTTAATAGGCACCTGCATAGGTTGGCAAATGACACTCAAGATGGCAGACTCTCCCAGCTTTGCGTTTTCAAAGCATCGAATGTTGAGCAGCCCATCCAATGATTTGCTCTCCTTGCAACCCTTTTCCGAAGGGGAAGTACAAAAGAAGGAGTGCGACCTGTTTAAGGAGCGCAGAGATAAATGCACTGCAAATGTTTGTACACTTAACATTTAAGACGTTTAACATTCATTCAGACTGTGAGAATGAGATTAAAATGATAAAGGAAAGATTTTTAGATTTTCTGGCAATGTATGTGGTGTTAGCCACAATGCTAGGATGTTGCTAATTTGTTCTGATCGTTTTTAAAAAATGTTTAAACTTTAAATTACGAAGTTTGTTTAAATGCTTAAAGGATTAGCTCACTTCCAGAACAAAAATTTACAGATAATGTACTAGTTTGAACTTCCAAAATGCAGTTTAAATGGAGCTTCAAAGGGCTCTAAATGATCCCAGCCAAGGAAGAAGGGTCTTATCTAGTGAAACTATCAGTTACTTTCCAAAAAAAATTATAATTTATATACTTTTTAACCTCAAATGCTCGCCTAGTCTAGCTTTGCGATGTGTATGCGTACTCTGTGTAACCCGGGTCAATACAGTTAGGGTAGGTTGAAAACTCCCATGAAGTAATTACTTATTCAAAAGAAGTACATACTCAAAGAGTAGATTTCAGATGTAGCCGATGCATACATTTTAGATTAACTTTCCCTTGCACCCCAAGTATGTGCAAGTAATGCTGATAAGTCTTGCTGAGAACTGTCAAACTTACACAGTACATAATTTAGAGAACCTACCCATGGAAGACCCACGTGTCGCACTCATCAGCAGGGCTCACATAGTTCTCTGGCAGCAGTCCAGAGACGCCTGTACCCAGAGACGAGCCGTACACCCAGCCCTCACTAGTACTCATTTGCTCCACTGTGGATGAGAAGATAAAGTCTCCTGGCACCAGTTCCAGCTCATCGTCGTTCTGAGGAGTGTAGGGGTACATCACTCGCAAAGTCTGACAATGAAACAGAGGTAAGTCTGCGTTAAAGTGCATTTCTGTGAACTAGCAGAACATTTAAACTGGAAAAAAAAGTCTAACAGTAGGTTTTAAACACATAAGGCTTAATTGGGCCTCACCTCATGATTTGCAAATCGTACGTCTCGTGAGAAGAGGGCAGCCAGCCAATCACAACCCAGCTTGACCTCAATGCCTCTTGCCAACTTTTCCAAGGTCGAATAATGATTGGGTGGGAAGTGATAGGCTAAAGTCAAATGAAGCTGCTTTTTATGGGGTTCCACATGAACATCTATAAAATAAATGAAGAGTTATGAGCATTTTTATGAATTTATTCTCTATTCAAATACACAGCATTCTGATCAATGAATTAGTATCAGTTCATTTCATTTGAACACGGTTTTGAACAGATAAAACATCCAGAATGTTTAATATACTATTTATCTTTGAAAAATGTAGATTTAAAGTTGTAGTTCACTAAAAATAAAAATGTTGTCACCATTTAAAATAAAAAATAAAAAAAAGCGAATATATTTGCTGCTCTCATCCATACACTGAGTTATGGGGTTGTCAAAGTAAAGAAAAAAGGACAAATAAGCAACATTAAAAAAATATATACATATTTTGTTCACTATATGTGTTTTCTGCAGCCTTGTAATATCTTTTGCGTGAGAACAGTGTTATTTCATAATATTAGCTTTTAATTTTTATATTTTCAGTTTTTATTTTAATTTTCATTTAAGTTTTAGTCATTTTGCTATGTGCTTTTGCCATTTTTATCCTTTTTTAAATATTTCTATGTAACTTTTTATTTCAGTTTTAGTTTTAGCAATTTTACAACAAACGTGTCAGTTGCAAAGGCAACATTTTTAATTTTTACTTAAGCTTTTTTTTTAAGTTTGTTGTACGTCTAAAATGTATATATATATATATACACTACCGTTCAAAAGTTTGGGGTCAGTACATTTGTATTGTTTTTTTTTTTTTTTTTTAAGAAATTAATACTTTTATTCACCAAGGATGTATTAAGTTAATAATTAAAAGTTTATTAAAAGTTAATAATAAAT
>JAHKKF010527759.1:0-15408 GCA_019740295.1 Labeo calbasu | reverse complement strand
AATTCAGATCTTCAGTCACTACTAATGAGCTGAAGAGTTGATCAGGTGTGTTAGATGAGGAAAACACACAAAATGTGCAGGGCAGGGGGGCCTCGAGGACAGGTTTGAAAACCCATGCTCTACATAATACAGGGAGCTTGTCATACAGCAATACTGTAAGCAATGTTCCTTTGTTACTAGTTTTAAAGTGACGTTTGTGAATTAGTAACGAAGGCGTGGGCTCAGCTGTTAAATCGACTCGAGATTTGAATTTGTGGCGGAAAAATGTAGCTCGCACAAAAGATTTAAAGTATGCTACAATTGTACATTCAAGCAATTAAGCACATTACTTTTTCACAAGGACAAGTAGAATAGTCAACTATTATGATGCTTTATTGGTGATTCTATCACTTTTTTAAAGCTTGAAAGCCCCTGTTCAAACACACTTTTGCTTGAAAAATAAATAGCATTCTGAACATTTCAATATAATTCTCCTTTTTT
Organism: Labeo calbasu; assembly: GCA_019740295.1. Taxonomy (NCBI): domain Eukaryota; kingdom Metazoa; phylum Chordata; class Actinopteri; order Cypriniformes; family Cyprinidae; genus Labeo; species Labeo calbasu. The sequence continues at coordinate 14,928 of JAHKKF010527759.1, read as the reverse complement.
GTCCCACATATAATTGTCATGCAGCTTTAAAAAACATTTTTGTTTGAACTATCCTTTTAATAAAGGCTGTGGTTACACTGTTGACAATAAAAGACAGTGTTTTAATTTTTCTGCATAATGTTGACAGGAAGTTTTTTCGAAAACTTGCAGTTAGTCGAGGGTCTCATTAGTCTCTAATACGAGGCGTCAAGTGGGCGAGTACTGCTGCTCCAAAGAACGAAATGAAGTGGGAATCAGCAGCAGCTGGTCTTCCTGATTGGATAATCTGTGTATCTTTGGTCTGGGCGGCCTCACAATATGGTGGCAATTTCATTGCTAAGTATGCAATTACTGTGCCACAGCACTTGAGGTAAATAAGTGAAGGCGAAAAGGTTATTATTCAGATCTAATGATGTAAGTGGACATAAACATCAATTACGGAGCTCTCCCACAGGTGCAGAACATTATGTTTTCAAAATGTACTGAAAACTACTGTTTACATCTTTTGTTTTATCATAATTTCTTGATATTGTTGTTTTCAGGGTCGCTTGAGGAAATCAGGGTCATTGAAAGTAGTTGACACGTAGTCGGTAGTTCAGAAGTGGAAATGAAATCCATTCCGCGGTGGCGTGTGTTTTGACCCTCAAAGCTCTCCTGGCACCTAGAGTCGCCAAGAAACTGCCACTTTCTCCTCAAATCATTCATCTTGAGCGGCACTGAATCTCTTGCACGCTCACTCCATCTTTCATCTCTCTCAGACAATCAGCCATAAACACTTCATCCTGACTGGGAGGGGCGAAACAACGCGAGGCGATTCGCTGAAGCAACAAATGTGCAGGATTAATACCTCTCATGAGGTGTAAATGAATTTTATTCACATATTTGGCAAATCAAGGACAAAGTTTTAATTTTACCCTCTATAAACAGCAGATGCACTTTACATACATTTTCCACAGCTTTGTGAGGAGCCTGCAAAAAAAAAAATGCCTGAAGGGATCGAAATAAAAAAAATTATGGATGAAAATAATGCTTTTTAACAGGAACTGTTTAACAGGAACAAGGTTGCTCTGACATTTCAGTGAGAGCGTGCTGATTCATTCCTCCCTCTTATTCCCGTCTCCACTCTTCAGCCTACGGATTTCGATGCCGTAGGCCTGGCGGCCTGCTTGCCTGCCCCCACTTAGCATAAGAAAAACATTCTCTTAACCCGACGTTGTTCAAATCCAGGCACAGAAGAGATTGCGTCCATGCGATGCATCATTCTACAAAGTGGACACTCATTGTGTTGTTGCAGTCTCAGTGCTGGTACTTATTTGGTCGGAAAAGGAAGTGAAATGCTAACTGCTCCTGCCATAGATATGAATGTCTAAATGCCATATTAGTAACTGCTGCTGATTACTCCGATACAGCTATGGAAAGGTCGAGATCCACCCATAAACACTAAAGAGAACTGACAGATGTGGACTGCTTCAGATTCTTCCAATCAGTTTTTACAAGAGTTGGTTTGGCTAAATGCCAGTTAGTTATTCATATTGCAGACACTATATAACTTCAAATTAAACCGAGTATATGGGCCATTCTAGAGAAGTGGTGCAAACCTCTGTCCCACAACCCACAACCTACTTTTTTTACTATTTGGATATTTGAGTTGAATCAACTTAAAATTTTAAGGCAGCTGGGTTACTTACTCATCTGTTAAGTTTAGCAAACACAACTATCTAAGTTGTTACTTAGTACAACTTAACATTTCAAGTTGACTAAACTTATTTTAGTTGACTGAACTTCAAATTTTAAGGCAGCAGGGTAACAAATTATTTTAAGCTGACTCAACAAATTGTGTTTTTTATTTTTTTTACAGTGTAGTGGTTTACAGGGAAAAAATATCAAAGGCACCTTTTACCCTGGGCCGCCTTTAGCTCCGTTGTACCCTACCACTGTTCAGAACTGTGCTAGCTAACCATGTGCTGATTAGCATCATTGAGCTAGGTTCAAAAGTATCTAAGATTGTCACTACTGAAACATTTGGTGGTGACAGTCTTTGTGACATCTTTGTTTTTGTTTGTTATCCCATAGAATTGCCACTAACAAAACAGTCACTACCGACTGTTTTCGGTAGTGACAAAAGGGACACATAATCCTCATATTTGGGTCAAATAAACTAAATTTTAGTACAGTTATGCATTTTTTTTTAGTATTTGTGTATGTCTTAGTAGTGTTTTAGTATGTTGGTTAAAATTCTAAAAATGTGATGTGGTCACTACCACAGCATTACTGCCAAAAATGTGCTGTCACGACCGAAATATGGGATGTTTTGTCAAAAATAAAGTATAATGAATTATTATGATTGAGTTTTTGATTCAGTTTATATTTTGGTTTATGGGTTTTTGGTTCAATGTATATTCAGTCCTTTAAAATCAGTAGGATCAACTTTTTGCCTTTTACTTTTACGGGGAGTGAAGGACGAGAGGTGAGCGGATCCATCTGCGAGCTTTTATTCATGGGACAAGACAGATACATAGTAGAAAACAGGCAGGGTCAAGACAACAGTGGCAGACAGGTATAACGAAGGCGATGCACTATAGAAGTCTGTGAAACAGGTGAGGGTCGATCCGTGGCGAACGTAATCCGTAAGGGGCTGGGCGAGGAGAATAAACCAGTAAACACGAGCGAGAGTTCAAAAGGCAGGCGGCGAACAGTCGAAAACGGGGGAGCCAGGTGAGGGAAACTAAACACTGGGAACTAGGAACTGGRAACAAGGAAACTAGGGAACGCTAACAAAGAAACACAACAACACTAACAATACTCCGTGGTTTGCATGGGGAAAGTCCGGGGCTTTTATAGAGCTGCTGATTGGTCACGGGTGCTGACGCAATCAGCGTGATGGATACTGGGAGATGTAGTCCGGGGTGTGGAGCAACAGTCTGTGCGTAATGATAGAGCAAGGGCGACATCTGGTGGTCACCGACCAGATTCGTGACATTTACAGAGAAAAATTGGATACAAAATATAACAAATCTGATAAAATACACTTGAATAGAAATAAAAAAAAAAATAATAATAATAATCTAGATGTAAGTAAAATTGTAATAGATCAATATAACCCTTCTAATTAAATTATTATTACTGTTTTGGTAGTGACAAATTTGGGGAGAGGACAAATATTCCAAAACTTTCTGAAAATACAATTTGATAATTAACCACACAATTACTAGAAATGTGTACCTTGGATATTGTACAATTTGCATTCATACAAAATTTTTCCAGCTGACTTTGGACCAGTTCTTTAGAGTGGCCCATATACAGTACATCAGAGTAACATATAGAATTGTTATGATGACAACATGTGATTAATGGCTTGAAGCGCAAGAGATAATAAGGGGGGTTTCAGAGGACTCTCTGAAATGCTCAATTCTGATTGGTCAGACTGACCTTGGTTTGATTGGTCATGACATTCCAGAGGTCAGCTATCCCCAATAATGACTGGCATCAGTAGATCTTAGTCAAGGTAGATGCCATATTGAATGTAACACAAATGGAAAAAGTAAAGGATAGATTTAATTTTTTTACAGTGGCACACACTGTATAAAGCTCCTAGATGATGTATTTTTTTTACAACAACTTTCAAAATGGTTTTATAGAGCTTTAGTCTACTAAAAGAGTTTTGTTTTTGTTCCTTCCTGCCAAAAAATTTAATATAGAGCTACCATGACTAAGTTCAATAGCAAAGCTGTCTAATGACTTCTCATCTGGATATTTGAGGCCTGCTCTCTTTTATGTCTTTAGTATCACATCATGGACTCCCGCTCTCTCATTTCATTCAAACGCAGCTGGTACCGTATTGCACCTCAGTTATCAACTGTATTTACTATAAAATTAAACTGGAGCACTTTGGTATTAATAGTAGGCCTATGATAATATTGTGTAAGTGTTCAAAGAACGAGTGTTTTGTACACTGCAATGCATGAAACAATATTTCAAAGTCAACATCATTAATTATGTGGGGGAAAGCTTCATAATAAGTTACACGTCCAGAGGCGTCGCTATACATGTTGCCAGGTTTTCCTGCAAAATTTGGCTACTTTCATACTGTCGCCCTGGGCTGTTTTTTAGTCCGCGGGCTGAAATGAAACACCCTGCCACCTTTTTTTTCAAGATTTATTTTTAGCGTTTTTCCCTTTATTATGATAGGACAGTGTAGAGCAGATGGGAAGCTAAATTGGAGAGAAGTAGAGGGGTGGGATTGGAAAGGTACATGAGCCTGGGATTCGAACTTAGGACGCCCGTAGCAAAACAGTGCTGTATGTTGGCGTGCTCTGGAATGAAAGTTTGACCGATGAGAGACCCCAGTTGTAATTGGGTTAGCTTTGTGAACCAATTGCGCTGGTTTTGTTAGGCAGACCTGGCAACCCTGTAGCTAGATACCGCTGTGCCCCTGTAAAATATTACTTATAAATCCCTGTCTAATGTCGGATATTACCATATAATGACCTCTGAGAACAATCTTCCCTGATAATATTTCAGCAGCATGTGTTTTCTATCGTCTGTTTAGAATCAGAACTACCAATGCCGGATTTGCAGATGAACCACTTTTTGATACAATTAGTCAAACTGTTTTGCAAAAAGGTTGGAAATTCAGATAGTACACTCAAGCACTGAAATGTTTTCAGCAGTTTCTCACAGCATAATGGGAAGCGCTGGGGGAGGTGGATATGTACCTACAATCTATTTTAGGAAACAAAACTTTCAAATTAGCTTGTCAGCAATGAAACAGTTTATTGCATGTACAACTTGTGAACAACTCTGTACTGCAGATTTCTCAAAAAATGTATCAATTTATGTATCAAAACAGAAGTATACTTTTTATTTATTTGTTTATTTTTTTTTTTTTTTTGATGGTGGTCTCTGCCCCTGTACTCATGAAAGGCTAAAAAATGCTTCTGGATGCAACTACATTATCCCTTAAATCCCCGAACTTGTCGGTTTTTCTAAGCTAAAAGCTTACAAGAAAATGTTTTCCCCACTGTTTCCAATAGTTCTTATTTTAATTATAATGCATGTGGCAAGTAGCTGTGTAATAAGCAAGATAATCGCTTATTTAAAACAGCTGCATAATAGCATCATAAATATGGTTGCCAGCACATTATTTTTTGTGCATGATTTAACTTTGAGAAAAAACAATATAAGTTACAATAACTAGCTATTTGTCAATATGGGGTAAATGGAAAATTAACAAAAATAATCTGTTTTTTTTCTGTGGGTTTTTTTTTTTCTTCACTTTTTAATCGAATGCAATAAGAAGGCTGCAGAGGACGCTATTAATTGAGCAACAAGACAGCAGAACAGCAAGGAGGAGAATAACAATAGAATGATCCTAGCAGTAAAACAGATAAATCAGATACAATATTTAAATATGACATTTGTTTTTACATAGTACCTTGCTATTACTTTTAATAGAACAGGGAGTGCTTTTTCAGAAGCTTTGGTTTATTTCAAACACTGTGCTACAGAACTTTATAATAGTGGTGTCATCCATAACGGGGTATGCTGAGAATTACAATACCAAACAGAATGTTTGTACAAAAGCTTGCTTGATACTCAAAACAGGTCAGACACTGTTAGCTAGAACACTAAGAACTAGAGTTGATTGCTTGCTGGCATTGACCCTTGAAATATATCCACTCACCTCTGCATGCATCTTGGATCTGCCAAGTGTGTACATGTTAGCACAGCTGTAAATTATATAAGGCCAGAAAATTCAAATACGTGAGTGTTCTTGGCTCAGGCCTGCATCGCCTCATTCTTTATCAGCCATGTTCAACATGACACACAGGGCTCACATGGGAAGTTCACAGTCGCGGGACATAAATTCAGCAATGTGTCACCCTCGCCACGCTTGCTATGCAAATCTCAGGGCCGAAAGATAAGAGATTGGCCCATGAGATAATGCTAGTTCAATTTGCACTGAGCTGAAAAGACAGGCGATGGATGCGGTCTTATGCCTGACCTATCAGTGTGAAGAGCCCACTTGCAATCAGAGGAGGTTTCTTTCATGTTTAGTGCATGTAGGGCAACTGTGAGTTCTGTGTTTGACGTATTCAAAATTGCTGAAAGCAGTAAAGAGCTTTATGTGAATTTAAGGTGACGTGTGGAATTTACATGTTGAAATACTTTCTCATACACAAGTCTAATGTGTAGAGACAACTAAGGAGGTTATTCATAGGTTGTCTTCTCGAAGAGTGTAAACACTACTGTCACTCCTGTGACACTCCAAATCGCTCTTTTTGTTTAAACATCTCAATATTTTCAGCTTAACCGGTGGTGTGGGTTTATGCTAGGACTACCTGTTTGGCTGAGCGAAGGAAGACAGAATATCATTGAAACATGGGGGTTAAAATTAAATTAAGTGCTAAATTAATATAAATGTGCAATTAGTCAACTAGTTTTTGGAATAACACCAGGGCTTAATTTACTAGTAAGATATTTTGAAGAATATTGCCAATTAAACAGTTTTGGTTCCCTTTGACTTCTATTGTTCTGTGGTATCTGGCACCAAGACATTAGCAGAAGAACCTTTAAGTCCGGAAAGTGGTGAGGTGGAGTCTCCATGGATTGGATTCATCGGTCCAGCAAATCCCATAGATGTTCAGTCGAACTGAGATCTGGGGAATTTGGAGGCCAAGGCAACACCTTGAACTTTGTCATGTACCTCGAACCATTCCTGAAGAATTTATGAAGTGTGGCAGGTGCATCATCCTGCTGAAAAAGGCCACTGTCATCAGGGAACACCATTGTCATGAAGGGGTTTATGTGGTCTGCAACAATCTTTAGGTACTGTAGGTTGTACTTTTCAAAGTAACATAACACTGCCTCTGCCGACCTGCCTTCTTCCCATAATGCATCCTGTGCCATCCTCTTCTCCAACTAATCAACACCCACCCACCCAGCTATCTACCTGATAAAAAGGAAAAAGTGGTTTATCAGACCAATCAACCAGGCAACTTTGCGGTCCAGTTCTGATGCTCACATGCACATTGTAGGTGCTTTCAGACAGTCTGCGGTTATGCAGCCCCAAAAAAAGGCAATGCACTGTGTTGTAATCCCTTTCTATAGGGACTTTCGCACCAAGTAGTTCTAGGAGCCAGCAGAGAATGCTAGAGAACCCATTTCCCCCTCAGGCTGTTTTCCTGGTCAAATTTGCACTGGGAACAAGAACTCCAAAGGAGCTGTTTTTGTTGAGTGTCGTGTATTTTGTGATAACGGAGATGGAATGTAAACACACAATTTACGCCATTGATAGAGCAAAAAGTTGGGCTAAGAGACGAAATCTCCTATGACAACTTGAGGGGCTTTCGCACCAGATGAACCTTTTCATAATTCCTACAACTATTGGCGGAAGATCCCACGTTTTGACATGTTTGTACCACTGGAACTAGGAGCGGTTTTAGGTCTAGGAACTGGGGGAACTATATTAGGGTCTAAAACTGTTTTATAGAAACTATCAGTGACATAAGTGTATGTTGACTGGCCAAACACTTTCGAAACACCGGCTACCTGGCATTTTTAAAAATCCAGAGGGGGAAATTGGTTAGGAACCACCCTACTTCCTAGAACAGAGTTCTTAGAACTACGCAATGCAAAACTCCCTTTACAGTGTTACGTATCATTGAGGCTGAGAAAATAATGCAACACTTGTACATGTTCATGGAGCAAATATGTTTACAGGGCGATGTATCCAGTGTTTTACATGCGTACACTTTCGCCACTGGTAGTTCCTATGGAACTCTTTTAGACCCTACTCTGAAGTAGGAGCTAATTTAGTTCCCCCAAGTGGAGTTCCTAGAACTAAAACAGTTCCTAGTTTCTGCGGTGTGAACACACCAAACGGCGAGTACTTTGGCCAGTAGTTCTAGGAACTATGAAAAGGTTCTATGCAAAAGATCATTATCATGACCAGTTTACTTTTTCAGCAATTTGAGCTACCGTAGCTCTTCTGTGTGAACAAAAAGACACGCTAGCCCTCATTCCCCATGTTCTTTAACTAAAACCCTGATACCAGTTCACTGATTGTCTTTCTTTGTACCATTTTTGCTACCTGATCTCATGATGAAAACGTACCTGTGGCAACATTATTCGCAAGATAAGTACATATCACTGCAGTTTTCAACTGAAATGATCACTAGAGGTGGTAAACAAGCAAGTACTTGTAATCATTTTGTACACAGTTATGATTATAGCTCCATATGTTTCACATTCTGGACATAACAAGCTTGCTTGGTAGCATAGCCATTACGGAATTGGAGTTAGGATGTGGAGTTCTTGAGTACGAATCCTGTGAAAAACATTTCTCAGAGCTGAAATGTGAGAAATTGAAAAAGAAGCTAAAACGCCACGCTTGCGATTGTGTTTTTACGCTACATTCGCTTTTGTTTTCGCTAGGTGTAGTGAAGATGGTACATTATTTTAAAATGTCACAGAGTTCTAGTGCCACTCAACAGACATTTCAAGTCAGAACTGCGGTGACACGTACAAACCTAACGTCACATAAAACGTACCATATGAACATTCATCTGTCCTGGGGAAAAAAAAAACAAACAAAAAAAAAAACACTCTTTTAGCTCTACCCAGTGGACATTTCACATTGAATATGTCACGAAACGTACATGCCACTATGTAATTCACGTTTCGCGAAAAGTTCCCACAGGTACACTTTTGTCATGAGATCACGTTGCATTTTTTGTAGATACTAAACACTGCATACTGGAAACACCCCACAAAACAAGACTTTTCAAAATGCTCTGACCCAGAGTGTACCAATCTCTATTTGTCCCTTGTCAAATTTCAAAGTTGTCAAAAACCCTGGATGGTAATTGTTTTCTACTGGGACATCTGTAAACGTATGCATTCAGATGCATATGACAGAATATCATTGAAACATGGGGGTTRAAAATAAATTAAGTGCTAAATTAATATAAATGTGCAATTAGTCAACTAGTTTTTGGAATAACACCAGGGCTTAACTTACTAGTAAGATATTTTGAAGAATATTGCTAATTAAACAGTTTTGGTTCCCTTTGACTTCTATTGTTCTGCAATCCTACCAAGGAATTCCGCTGCCGATGTGGTTAGTCACATGATTGGCTGTTGCTCTAATCATAATGGGCATCAAATGTGTACATGCTTTTCTTCTTTCTTTTTTGTTCTTAACAGCTCCCACTTGCTATGCGTCCCGCTGTGTGTAGACAGAGACGTAGGGAGACAAAATATAACAAAGGGGCTTTAATAAATTCCAAAAAGGGTACATCCAGATAGGAACAGCAGGGAAACACACACCAACATAACTTTAAGCTCGGACGACAACCACTGAACTGAATACAACTTATAAAGGGGTGCTAATGATACAAAGACAGGTGAGAGTGATTAACTAATAATGACTAGACAAAGACAGGAAAAACCATATATGGGCACAAGAGGGAGAAACCAACAAAACAGTCCACAGGGGTGTGACATTACTCCCCCCTCCCGGAAGGTGTGTCTCGCGCCGTAACATATACACGGAGAGAAGAAAGGCCTCCAGGGCGGATCAGGGAGCTCGGGAAGCCATGGTGGATCAGGGAGCTCTGGCAGCCATGACGGATCAGGGAGTTTGGGGAGCCACGGCGGAGCACACAGTCCGGGAGACCATGGCGGAGCAGGGAGCTCGGGGATATGGAGGCGCGGGCTCTGGAGGCGTGGGCTCTGGAGGAGGGCGCTCTGGAGGCGCGGGCTCTAGAGGAGGGCGCTCGTGAGGCGCGGGCTCTGGAGGAGGGCGCTCTGTAGGCGTGACCGGCGGGTTTGAGCCAGGGATTTTTACGCAGGTGGTGGAAGAAGAACATCATCTTTCTGGATTTGGATGGCAATAAAATCACAGACTAACCCCTTTAAATGAGATTTTTTGAAAGACTAACCCCATGAGAAACAATTACTCTCTGAATAGGGCAAAAGTTCACTTGCCTCCAACAGAATGAAGTGACTGGTCACTTGCTCCCTAATATATCCCACCCCTTGACAGGTGCCATTATCAAGGATATTATCAATGTTATTCACTTCACCTATGACAATTTAAACCATTTAAACACTTTTACACAAGGGAATAATGACTGATTTCAGAGTTTCATTTTTGGGAGTATTATTTTGTACTACGATTTTATACATTTACTGTGAGTGGTAGGTTTTTGGAGCAGGGTTAGGGGTGGTCATTTTGTTACATGAAAAAACTAGTACGTATTATTCGTACGAATTCGTAAAAATTAGCCACCTCGTGAAGTACGTACAAATTGTTGTGAGATTGGGTTGGAAACATAAAAAAGCAACTGTTACAAAGATAATTCAATAATTACTTCCCCTACAACCACTCAGTATTCAGATGTCAGACTCAACCCCAAATTTAGTTGTTTATTCCATCAAGCCATTCAAGTCTCCAGCCAAAAAAAAGACTTCTCCAGATGGTCAGGCTTCTCAAGTGCTCTCTCACAATTCACCAACCTCTATGAGCTGTATCAATATTAATTCATTCCGCTTCTTGACCTTACCAGAGGCTCATTACTGGACAAGCGGGGTCAGTCTGCGTTTGGCAAGTCGTGTCACGGAATGGTCGACTTCTAATGAACTGGACACAGCTCAAGCCGTTCTGCGCCATACCACCTCATTATCACTCTGCCAATGGCATTAACAGAAGTGCCTGTCACATACAGAGCTGCCATCTTCTGCTTGAAATAGCACAAATGTCGTTTGATATCCACCTTATTTTTAACATAAGAGCGGGTGCAGACATTTGTAACGTATGCAAGGCTTCCAGTGTCATCAGCTCAGAGTTATTTTTAGCTGTACAAAACAGCTTGTTATGCTGATAGTGCAAATTGGTATTTATCATTGTACTGTCGTAATTATAAACACTAGTTATACTGTTTGTTATTCCTTCTACACTCTAAAAAATGCTGGGTTATTTTTGTAACCCAAATGCTGGGTTCAGACTGTTATATTGTTTGCTTGTTTTTTGGGGGGGCATTTTCACATTTTTTGTGATAGGACAGCTGAGATATGAGAGGAACCAAGTGGGAGGGAGAGAGAGAGAGAGGGACAGGATCGGGAAAGGTTCACAAGGCGGGATTCGAACTCAGGACACCCAAAGCACAACTGCACTATATGTCAGCACCCTGCCCACAAGGCTATTTCCGCCAACTACTGTGTTGTTTTTAATATTTTTACTCAGGTGCTGGGTTATTTTTTTTTTAACCCAAATGCTGGGTTCAACTTGTTGGGCCATTTTACTGGGTTATTTTTTAATATTTTCTCTTTTTTTTACGCAGGTGCTGGGTAGTTTCTCTGTAACTAAGTTTCTGGGTCATTTTTAACACTGTTTTTTTTTTCTGCCCAACCACTGAGTTGAGTCTGTCTCTGACGAAACAACCCAACTGCTGAGTTACAGTCAGACCACAGGCTTTTTGAGTCCTCTACATGAGAGACCGGTTTTCATTTGTTGCACTTCTTCAGCAATATAAAGGTTTTTATACATTTTATTTAATTTATAAAGTCTTTTCTGTGCTATAAATTGTATTATTTTACACAACGCAACATACTGTAAGGACAAGATGTCAGTCAGTTGCGTCACTTCACATGATGGAAATGCCTTTTGCCTTGCATAAAATAAATTGTTTTTTTGTTTGCTTTTTCGTTATAATACTGAGTTTAACTTAATTTCACGTTGAAATATGTTCTTTAATGTCAGTACTGTTTGTTTATGGGCAGGTTTTGAAGTCAGTCATGGCAGCTTTTAGCTGCGAGTGAAACGTGAGGCCGCGATCTGAAGTTTGCAGTAACACCGGCGAACAGCAGCCCTTCACTGGCTCGGATTTCAGCAACACACCAGTGTTAAGAACTAGCGCTATTTCGGTAAAACGCAATTACAGAGAATACTACTTTTAAATGTTATTTTTTTTATATCTGAAATGCTTGTGATATGAGTTTAAATGTTTGTAATATTGTAAACTATGATGTATTCACCCAAATAAATTCAATTTGTCTTGTATTTTGTTCATGTGTTCTTGCTTAATAATAAATGTTCATCTTTTGATTATTGCTGCTGCTTCTAGTAATTGTGTGTGTGTGTGTGTGTGTGTGTGTGTGTTTTAAGTTCCAGTCTAATTTAAGCCAGCAATATAATATATATTTTTTTTTAAATAATAGTTATCTTAAATAAAATAACCCAGCATGTTTGGTAAAAACATTTAACCCAACCAGCTGGGTCAAAATAACCCAGCATGTGTTCTGTCCAATATTTACCCATCGCTGAGTTGCCAAACAACTCAAGTTGGGTTGTTTGTAGCCAAGCATTTTTAGAGTGTAGAAGAAAATATACACACATAAGTGACATAGTCTTAAAGAAATGACCCAAATACCACTTAATCTAAATAGGCTGCCATCTCAAACCGCATTATTGGATTCGTTTTTGATGGAAGTGTAGTCAAAGAAGTAACAGCATTTTTAAGCAATCTCGCCCTAAAAAAATGAGGGTGCCATATGAGAGGCTATTTGAGGAGTTGAGGTTAGAGGCACTTGCTGTTTTGTGTCACTCAATTTAAGATGGGCTCTCATCTGAAATCTCTGGGCAAATCCATGATCAGAGTTTAAGTCACAGACTTCTGATCTGGCTCTATCCACAAGAGGACCATAATACTGAATTTGGGGCTTTGGAGATATTTAGAGGTTAAAGTCAGCTTTCATGGTGACCTTTCCTATTTTTGGCGTTTTTGCCAAATTAATTTATTGGAATGGGCATTTTCAACAACTTTTAAGGCCAAAATCCACTTAGAGGACCACTCAGTAGACAGAGAGAGACAGGCCAAATATGGGAGGAATATAAAAGATGGCTGGGTCTAGACATGTTGTGTCCAGTGCGGACAGACAAATTACTTGTTTCTGGAATCCTATCGCATTGTGTTCAGTTATGACACAAAGAAATGGACATCCATCAAATCCTGACCAAACATATATTTTAATAAACCAAGGGAAATTCCAAAGGAGTTTCGAATGAATGTATTGTTGGGAAAAAGATGATGTCGAGTGAAAGGTGAAAAATGCATGGTAACAGTCTTTGTTTCTCATTAAGGACCTTAAAGAAGCGCTCTTGTTCATTAGCCCAAGCAGGCGGGTAATGAGCATCACAGGCTGAAATTGAGTAGATCACGTTCATTCTAAAGGTCATTCATGCCCTAAAATGATGGGCTGGACATGAACACGTTATGCTCCAAGTCTATTCGCTCTCTCCCTTCCTTTCCCTGTACAGCACTGTACTCTCCAGTGGATGTCAGATGTCTTTCAAAAAGCCAATTTCTGACACAAGGCCAGCATGCCGCAGGAAGCAGCTTTCAAAGTGACGGGCCCCGGGCGCTGTTGGCCTGATTCAGCCTTGCAAACAGAGGCAGACAGAGAGGAGAGATGAGAGCTAATCCTCAAATTAATGATTGCTTTGTTTCAAAGGAGAGACCTCACATGACTCATATTTCCTCACATGAAGATTGCAAAGAAGCTGTGAGAATTTGAAGCACTGGATTCGAGCTTTGCAAAGTCTGTGGGGTGTATGCCATTTGGAAGTGTGAAAAAAAGAAAATCACAAATGGGATCTCCATTTTTCTTCTTCTAGACACAGAAATGGATAGCAAACCTTTACCAGCCGTCTCAAATTTTTCACCAGAGAACAAGACCCCAGTGATCTTATATGTGTCTCCTGTAGACTTTCAGAAGAGGCTTAAATAATGTCACAAACTAAACTCAAATTTGTCTCCATTAGCTGGATCTGCTGTTATTTTATATGGTAGTGATGGCAATGATAACTTGTAGTGAAGATTGTGGTGGTGATGATGATGATGATGATGATGATGATGAGTATGACAATTATGATGATGGTGGTGATGATGAAATTATGGTAATGATGGTAATAATAACAGTGGTGGTGGTGATGATGATTATGATGGCGATGATGATGATAATGATTGTGGTAATGATAAAAAATTATAGTAATGACAGAAATGGTAGTGATGATGATGATTATATTAATAGTGGTAATGATGAATATGATGGCAATTATGATGGTTGTAATGGTGAAAATTATGGTAATGATGGTGATGATAACTAGTAGTGAAGACTGTGATGATGATGATGATGATGATGACAATTATGATGATAAAATTATGGTAATAATGGTAATGATAACAGTGGGGGTGATAATGATGATGATGACAATTATGATGATGAAATTATGGTAATAATAGTAATGATAACAGTGGGGGTGATGATGATGATGATGATGATGATGATGATGATGATTATGATAGTGATGATGGTGATGATGATGATGATGATGATGATGATGATGATGATAATGATGATGTTGATGGTAATGATAAAAATTATAGCAAAGACGGAAATGATAACAGTAGTAGTGATGATGATTATGTTGATAGTGGTAATGAGTATGATGACAATTATGATAATGGTGGTAATGATGGGAATGACAACAGAGGTAATGATGAATATGATGAATTATGATGATGATGATGGTGATTATAAAAATTATGGTAATGATAACTGGTAGTGAAGATTGTGATGATGATGAGGAGGAGGAGGAGGATGATGATGATGAAAGTAGTAATGATGAATATGATGACACATGATGATGGTGGTGAGGATGAAAAATATGGTATTGATGGTAATGATAACAGTGGTGTGATAATGATTATGATGATGATGGTGATGGTGATGCTGGTAATGATGAAAATTATAGTAATGATGTAAATGATAAGAGTGGTAGTGATGATGATGATGATGATGATGATGATGATGATGGTGGTGGTGGTAATGATGAAAATTATAGTAATGATGGAAATAATAACAGTGGTAGTGATGATTTTTGAT
>JAHKKF010527758.1:9102-36934 GCA_019740295.1 Labeo calbasu | reverse complement strand
TGTTTCTATTTGCATCTGATTAATTGTAGGCCTCATTAATCTGAAAGTAGGCACCTAATTTTTTGAGTGAAAAAAGCATTTTTTGTGAATAATTTTCACAATATGAGATAAAACTGTTTCTCACACTAGTGTGCTTTAATGTTTAATCAGGAAATTTGCTATTAAATGCTTTTATTTTGTAATAAAGATCAAGGAAGATCACAAAAAACAGGATCTTTATTTTGAAATTTTATTTTCTGAAAAGGGGCACAAAGTAACACTTATGCTGTTCTTGTTAAATCTGACCATTGTGACATACAAAAAAGAACACATTAAGATTATTTACATTATAACATTTCATGGAACAACAAAGCAAAACTGTTATTTTAGGTTTATATATCCTGCACACTTACCCTGTCAAACTGAGACAATATTATAAAACAACAAGCTGAAGCTCTCTCTGAGCTAAAGCATTTATTTGTAAACTTTAGTCTACTCTGTGAGAACATCAAAGCCTCAAAACCTAGGCTAAAGACAAGGCAGTTTGAGCGTGTGAGTGTGTGAGAGGTTTATCACAGAGAGAGTTATCATAAAAGCATGTTGCATGCAATTCAAGGTAGGATGAAATAAATATAATACTCACAATATTTTGTGTGAGATAGCGTGAGTATACATGCATCTATACATGCACAGGTCCAAGGCCTTTATGTTTGCAAGCACAAAATTCTCCTGAACACTAGTTGTTTCTCTTACTTTCATTCTTCCCCATTCACTTGTATTCACAGTGTAACTTTGTGCAGTTTTGCATACTTTCGGATAAATGAGGCGTACAATTAATCGGATGCAAACAGAAACCAGTCCTTAATGAAAGAAAACAAGTTGACTAAAAGATTGAATCCAATATTTGGTGATAATATATCATAATGAGAGATTTATAAGCAATTGTTTGGAGTCCAGTTATTTTTGACTGGGAACACAAGTGTGACTTTTTGCAATTTTGTAAAAAATAAAAGCATTTAAAAGCAAACTTCCTGATTAAACATTCAAGCACATTAGTGTGAGAAACTGTGCAAAATTTACCGATCGCAAAGATTCATAAAAAAAACCCTTATACTCACTTCTGCTGTAAGTGAAGCTGGATCATGAATGATTCGGATATATGTAGATCGGGAGGCGCATTCCCTTCACAAACAAACGTAATGTACTGCATCTTCAGCGGCTCAGATGTCGGGAGTAAATGACGACCACTACATTCATTATTACATCCAGCAACACAACACCTGAATCGCTCAATCGGATATATTCTTGTCTAACTTACATCCCTGCTCCGGCATCGAAACGGCATTGAACTTAGCATCCGATGACCCCTTTAATATCTATGATACTGGTTTTGAAATCAAATGTTTGCATAGTTATGACAGGAAACACTTGGGAAAAAAAACAATTAATCTTAAAAAAATAAACTATATGCATAACCCCAAATAGGAATGTACAGATGTAACCCCCTTTGTAATCATTAACAAGTAACTATAATTTAATTACACATTTGCTCAGTAACTGTAATTAATTACGATTACATTTATTTTGTAATTAAATTACGTAATTCCGTTACATGTAACTAGTTACTCCCCAACACTGACCACAGTTCCCACGGTTCAAGGATATACTCAGAAGGTGAAGTCCGAAGAAGACTTGGGTCAGGACCATCAGTAAGGTAGTTCTATGAAGCATAGAACCTGACCAAAAACATCATAGGTCCAGCATGAGAGACTGCAGTGCAAGCGCAGGACGCTCCTACCTAACCTCTGTCAGGTGGAGGTGATGGTGGTTCCAGGGGAATTAGAAAGAGGAAGATGAGGGCAAATGTTAATACCCTCAGAGGGAGATAAGTAGATGTTTTCAGGTTTTACTCTGGTCTGGACGAGAGTGTTGAGAATGTCTCATCTGGATAACTTCCCTAAGTTCTTGCCTACCTTCCTTTGACTCACGCCTCCTCTTAGCCCCAGCCGGAGGCGGGCACGAGTCAAGACGCTAGTCTTCTGTGCCCATCTCTGATCATCAGCCCGAGACAGGCCATTACCCCTTTGCTGTTCGGGCTCAGACCTGGACCTTCGTGGCTGTCCGTCTTTCCTTGAAAAGAGAGACAAACGAGAGCGGAGCTTCTTCATAGAAAGACGTTCACAGTGGACGCAGATTGCCCCCTTGAGGACACTGTGTGCATGCTCTTCACCCAAACAAAAGACACAAAGATTGTGTGTCATCAGGTGTCAAATAACGAGGACACGGATCTATATACTTATAAATGCCTTACTAACACTCGTCATGGTAGAAGAAAGAAAGATTGTTCTTACTGGAATGCAAGCTTCAAACAAAACAGTACCTTGCAGACGAAGAATAAGATGACGTTCTCCCAGCGCCATTTTATACTGTGGGCATGCTGGTAGTGACGTTGTAGGCTGTCGCCGGCCAATGTTATTTTCATGTTTTGATGTATGCTTCAGACACTGGTCGCACCAAAGGCGTTCCCCATAGTGACCACTAGAGGACACAGTTCGATGTTCCCTCAGAAGGGAACTGATATGTTGTGTGTGCAAGCAAATTTGTGTGCGCTTTGCATACTTAATGGGTTTTGAATTATGTAAGTCACAGCATTATAAATGAAAATCTCGTATTTTAAAAAAATTAATTGGTTTTAGCTCATCAGCAGATTTTTAAAGAAATTATAAACTACATGCAGAAGTGAGTGTTATGATGCACTATTCATCAATTGATTGTCAGGGACAGTTAAGATATCCAAAAGATCATCAGTGACCATTAAACACACTGTCCAGATTTAATATGTCTATCTCAAACTGAAAATTTCTATTGGCACAAAAGCCTGTTTTGTTTGGATGAATGATCTGAGCTTTATAAATATTACTTTTTTTAATATTACCCATACAATCAAGCTGTCAAAGTGGTGGCAAATATTTAGACTACAATAATGAGGATGCTTATTCCTTTTTTTTTAGTTGTATTTTCCCATTTGCCCATTCCTTTCCTAAGAATCTTACCACCAGGCCAATATTCTTTTCTGTCTATCTCCCTCATGTCATGCTTTCCCTCCTATTCTCTGTTCCTTGCAGTCCATTTATAGTGTTTGAATGCTTTGTGGGTTTTTTGTGTCAAGTAAAATATGCTCTCATTCTCAACCTTATCATCATTCAGAATCGACTCCTGTCTTCCGGGCCACCTGTCAGCCTTAGAACCTGCAGCGCGTTATTTGACAAGGTAAAACTATACCCTTTTTATTGTATGAAGCTAAAGTAGCAGCATCATTTGGCAAAGCCAATTTCTCTACTGTGCAGTATTATGAGTCTTGAGCTTAGAACTTCACAGAAGCAGAGACACATTATTTGGCATATGATACCTCTATACCCAATAACCCAAATGTGTTAATTCATATGTTCTGCATTTCTGAGTCTCACAAGAGTTTCTTTCTAGGAACGAGGGTTACTATGTAGACATGACTGCTGCTTGTTATTGCTAGTCAGGGACATTCTTGATATAGGGAACATCCTATTGGACCAAAAATTATTCAGACATCAGAATAAGCAGCATCATTTGGCATTTGATTTTTTTTTTTACTAGTGGGTACATGACACTATAGTTCATTTATGGAAAAATAGGCTAGCAAAATAAAGTAAACTATGACATATTATGCCCAAAAATACAGTGGACTACCAGCAAAACTGATAAAAAAACTTTGATCTGACCGTGTTTTGCTTAAGTGTTTTTTTCTTTAATTGCTAATGCAACCTTTTCACACCATAGACTGAAAAGGCATTAAGTATTGCTTGGTAACTGGTTGAACTAAATTGGTATCATTTAATTGTGTATTTAAATTTAACAGCTGACTGCTGACAGCTGTTCAACCTAATTAATTTGTGAGACAGTCTAACAGAAGGATGACATTATCAATATGAATTTGTTCTGACCAGTTTAACTTTAAGTTATTGTCACAATTTATTCCCATTTTCTAAACTATTGTGAATAAACTGTGAGACATGTTGAAGGTATCTGAATAAATTTTGGTTTGACTGTATATATAATTGTTATATATAATTGTCATGCCCCTGAAGATGTGTTCATTTTTATTCATGCCCACACATAGTTAATTACAAAAAAAAAAAAAATCCTTAATGGGATATTTAGTTACATTTTATGTAATTCCTTTCTCTTTCTTTCCTGTTTATTTTTTCTGATTTCCACTATAGTGTTTAATTCAAATTTGCTTGCTAGCTATTAGATTTGCTCCTTATCTTATTAAATGCTCCCTGGCCATGAAAACATACACAGCCACAGCCACAACAACAGCACTACATGCATGGAAGTGTGTGTAGATGTGTATTTTATCTTCTGACACCCATCTCATTCCTACAGGTGTTGGACACTTCTGTAATTTATTCCTTATATTTCAGGTTTTGAGTAATTTGTGAGCTAAATGCCAGTTTCCTATTGGCAGAGATAAATATGAAAATGCATGTCATGGTAATCATGTCAGTGTAACCTTTACACAAAAAAAAGACTGCTGATTTCAACCTGGTCTTAGTTCAGGTACAACTTGTAAAGCATATGTCTTGATATTTTAATTACCATGCATTTTGACAAAACAGGTGGTCTGAATTTAAGATTAAGAATGTAGTATAAGTTTCTGAAGACAAAGCTTGTTATTCCAGCAAAAAAAAGTAAAACCTTTCATAATTCAATCATCACAACATTTCAGCTGGTTTTAAAGGACACTGATTCCAAACCTCATTTGGGGTTTTGATATGTGTGTTTGTGCTGAATTGGTTAGATTTTGTTATGCTTGACAGCAAATTATACTAAATCCTGAACTTTTTGGAATCTCCCAATTGTCCCCTTAACCAAAACAGCAAATAAAAGTGCTAAATAAAGGCTTAATTAAGTCTGTATGTTTTTTCTAAGGTATACGTTTAGGGTTAGGGTAAGGCAGGTGTAAAAATGGGAAGTCCCTTTGATAATGCAAGAACAAACTGATGGTTTCCTTTTGATTCGGTTCACTCAACATTACATCAGAGCTGACACTACTGGGAAACCCCTTCCTCGAAAATACTACTGAAGCCTCATTAAATCACACCAGTGAATACTGGCCTGTGGCATTGCAGTGTCAAGTGTGACATCTTTTCCTTCAGACAACCTTCTGCAAGAAACTTTATCATCTGTCAAGTTACACACCATCATTTACACGCTGCTGCAGAAAACACTCTTCTCATTCCCTGCTGTGTTAGGAACAAGATGACCTTTCAAGATTGCATCTCCTGCACAGAGCCAAACAAACCAATGGATGGCCATGAGACATGCCAGGACTATGCAGAGGCCGCGCTTGGGGAATCGGACTCTTCCCACTGACGAGACATTAGCCTCTGGACTCTGCGGCTCTGTGTGGCCATCATTCAGTGCGATGTACTCACGCACCAAGCCCTGTTAGTGCTCTTCCTTTCGAGCCGAGGAAGATGCACATGCCCCGGACCTATCAGGCCAGCTCACAGCACATGCACATCTCACTCCCCCTACTGCAGGCTTCTTTATGACTGATTATGATTTTTTTATGATGATTTTAGAGGGTGTTCGGACTGATGGCTGCCGCATCAACAGTGTGCAGATTGCGGCTTCTGCATATGCGATTACTTCAGCTCTGGCTAAAGAGTTGCATGCCACTGGGTGTGTGGCATCCACTTTAACATGCAGCTGCAGGGATTCTTAGGCCCACTGGCATGATATGACATTGTATCACCAGGGCGTTCCTGTTGGCCAGGTGATCAAGAGAAAGAAAGTTACAACAAATGCGTCTGAGGAGAGACATCTTCTTTCAAGCACAAGGAGTGATATGGCATCCTTCCCCAGAGTTATGGAATCTTCGTGTCGTGGCTAATCAACAGAGCTAGCCAGCACAAGATGCGCTTTCTCAGTATGTTAAACACTATCTCCGAGGCCAGTGCTTCTTCCACTAAAGCATCTTTACACACATAAATGGAGAGTTTTCATGAATTGGTCCAGTTCGCGAGGCAAACACCCGTCTAACTGTCCAATACCAAGTCCCGTCTTATTTGGTGGGAAAGTCTACCAATATTTTGTGCTTTTCAGTGTCATGGGCCAGTCTTTACTGGCATGATTCAATAAGCCTCTAGTACAGGGATAGGCAATATCGGTTCTGGAGTGCCAGTGTCCTGCAGAGTTTAGTTCCAACCCTGAAAAAAAACTCACCTGCCTGTAGCCCTAGGAATCCTGAAGACCTTGATTAGCCTTTGTTTAGACTGTTAGACTTGGAACTAAACTCTGCAGGTCATTGGCACTGCAGGATCAATGTTGCCTATCCCTGCTCTAGTAGTATTTTTGAGAGAAGGGTTTCCCAATCATTTCAGCTCTGATGCAATGTCTTGCTCCCTCATCTCAAGAACTGAGTTTTTTCACTGGTCATGCTAGTATCCATTTCATTATGCTTATGCCTATAATAATATCAGTGCTGTCAGTCCATTTGACTTTGTAAAGGGTCTATGGCGGCAGTGCACACCAGCATAAGGAATAGCATACTAGCATACTTTCTTTTGCTGCAACTTTTAGTATGTATACTGTAGTACAGTATGTGCATTTTCTGAGTGCATGTAAAACATAGATGGCCTGCTACAGTCACCAAAATGTGCGTTATACAACCAAACAAACTGGGATGTATCCACAATGCAATTTGCTTTACTTTTACTTTATTAAAAACAAAACCTCTTAAATTTCTAAGATTATAAATTATCCAGTTGTAATCTTACTTAATTTTTTAAATAAAACAATTGCAAAGTCAGATGGCAACAATGCACTGCAGAATACTACTGTTTGAAACAGTGGTAACACTTTATTTTTATGGTCCCTTTTCAACATTCTGTTGACAATAAGTAGCACTGCAACTACCTTTCATTAGAGTATTAGTAGACTGTCTGTTTAATATCTTTTAACTCTTTATTGTGATGGTCTCCCAACAGTCATTCTACTGACTATAAGTACTACTTAAGTGACTATAAGACCCTACCAGTCTGTTAATACTCTATTAACACTCTAATGAGAGTTAGTAGATATGTAGGTGCAATGTTACTTATAGTTAACAGAATGTGTTAAAGGGACCAGCAAAATAAACATGAAACCGAAACGGTTACTGCGGAGTAATCTTTACTGTTTCACTGCATCTCTAATGTTAAACAAGAAGTGGTCTTGTTTGAAATTGCTAGATATGAAGGCTATAAATGAGCAGTACAGAGATACATTTGTGATATGTTTTGATTGTGGATCAAGCACTTAACCCTGTTTGCACTCTTTGCATATGTGTGTGTGTGTATTTGGGAGCACAGCAAGGGGCCAAGACAACTTCGGAACCTCCTATTGCACCTCCAGTGTCTGAAGAAGAAGATGAGGAAGAGGAGGACGAAGAAGAAGAAGATGATGACGACGATGATGATGATGAGGTTCCACCCATCATCGCTCCACGACCTGAGCACACTAAATCTGTTAGTATAGCATGTTCATTTTGTAGACATTAGATACATGATACATTATGAAGAAAAAAAAATAAAATAAATAAATATTAACTCTAAGGTGAATGCATCATACTACTAGGGTTTTTCTCAGAAGAAAAATCTGAGAAGTGAGAGACTTAGGGTGTTTTCAAACTTGAGTCCTCTTTAAAAGAATCAAACCCAGGCCCCTGTAAGTGGACCAAGAGGTGGAACAAGTGAAAAAAGACCCAGTTTTCTTTATGTTCACACTGTTGCTTTTCCTGAAAAAGGACTCTTTTTTTGGTCCACTTAAGCAGTAATGGTGTCTCAGACCTTTTGTGTTCAGACTGTTGCTTTTTGGATCTTGTCCAGTTCAGTGCTGTTTGGCTAACATAATGGCCTCTAAAATTGGAATATTTTTATCTTTTGCACAAAATATATAAAATGTGTATACCTTAATATAATATTATAATATAATGTAATATTTATGAATTGTTTTCCTTGTTTATTTAATCATGTTTATTTTATAGAAGGGTATCTGCAGGATTTGTTTTGCTCAAATTTAAAACCATTTTTAAGACCTGCACAGATAAAACTAATTAGGCATGCACCAAAATGGAAATTCTGGGCCAAAAATTCTGGATGCACTTAGTCGAAAACCGAACCCAAAAATGCTTTGTAATAATTATTTACTGTTTTATTAAATAACAAAGTAATTTTGTAAGACTTTAATTTAACTCAATAAATTTAATGATGCTATGTTTAAAAAACACAAGCCAATAAAATAACCACACTTTTACTGAACATAACACAATAAAACTGGACAGAAAATATAATATTAAAGGTGCAATAGGAGTAGCACTAAATGTTTAGTAGCACTAAACATCCCACCCTCCCTGCAAATCGCCATCCAAAGCCAGGCCTCCCGAATGCATGAACGCACACAGACTAGACGATCAGAGACAGCATTACTACAATACATTGTAACACCGAATTGAAATGTTCGACAGCCCAGACAGGAAAACTGTGTGTTGCTAATAATGTACAGGAGACGAGAAGATGGTGTATTTTTCCCCAAGTTTAATAAAACGCCTCACGCATCGTCATACTCGTCCACATACATGGGGATCGAGTGAGAAAAAACGTACACAAGCATGCATCCAACTCAGGTCACAAACAGAAAGGAAATAAATAACATAAAGAGAGCCAGATGACAGTAGAGCGAGTCATCTCTTCACCTTTACAGAACGTACAGACACACGTTATGGTTGTCAGTCTGCCACAAAACTACCGTAAATGCTCTAGTGGCCGTTACAACATCATATGCCATTAACCGTGAGAACACTTTATAGTACAGTTAGTAACTGTGTAGTACAGTTTGTTGATGTTTGGCTGCCATTCTCGCTCTGTCTGCACTGCGTATGTGAAAGCGCTGATGAAGTATCCTGGCTGCGGGAACAGGATGCTCAGAGGTATGCAAATACATTTTTGCTAGGCAGGTAGGAAAGGCAAATCAAAACGCTCGAACCGAGCGTCTTGATTGGACGAACATTTCTTGGTCCTACGCCTTCCACAGAATATATAAATACATAGAAATATATTTAGACCACTTAACTTAATGATTGCTATCAGGATGTGAAGAGACTTTCAACCAGCATAACAAAAAATGTTTCTAAACACAATCACCTATTGCACCTTTAAATATCAATATATTATTGTTATTTAGTTCTATGCAGCAGAATCAGATATAGCTTTTTTTTTAACTAATTATCCAAATAATGGATAGTCCTACAAAGCTATTATTATCAGAGCAAAAAACGGCCAAAAATAATTTTCGACGGCCGAAAGTTCGGTGCATCCCTAAAACTAATACCATATAAGTGGGATGGGGCAATGTCTAAGGTAACATATTAAACCGTAAAATTACTGTAAAAAGCATGATTTACAGTTCAGATACAGGTTTTCACACAAAACCTTTTTTTAGAAAGAGTCAAAAGACAAAAATAATTATTATACTAAACAATTATTATCAATCAATTATATTAATTAAATGACATATAAATAGCCTATATTTTACCTTCGTAATAGTTTTTTCCTTAATTATTTATTTCTTCTTGTTGATCCACCAGTTCACATTTATCTGCATATTTGCAGCATAAAAACATGGGTTGATTTTTTTTAACATTGAAAAAACAGCAGAAGGGCAGGTGGCGCTTTCGAATGTTCATTTTCCCCAGTAACGGCAGTACACAAAGCAGCGCAGCACCTGACTTTGAAATGTGCAGTGCTCATATTTATCCAATGAAATCATAGCCTTTTGAAGTTAAATCATCACATTAAGCTATATGGTAATTCTTGTTATTTCATCACCCATTGTACCATTTGATACAATTAAATTAAAGACTTTTTAAGGAGTCGCGGAAAAGACATCAATGACATTAAGAAAAAAATTAAATGGACAAATAAAATAAAAAGAACATATAATAACCTGCTTAAATACATACTTTTAATCGTATGAATAATATTCTGCTGATTCTCATATTAGGCTGTTATACAAGAACTACAGTAATGCACAGATCAGTATATTGATACACATGCGATTTCTTTCCCAGATGTTTACATTAAATTGAGACAAAACCAACTGTGTTTATGTGAACCATGGGTGTTTAAACACAAAAAATGCTAAAGACTAAAGATAGTGTAGTTTAGCCTCCGCTTGGATGTGTGTGCTCGTAAAACCGTACATCAAAAATTGTAAACTGACAAGGCACACAGCCGCATCTCTCTTACACAGTTTAAAAGTGATAGAAATTAAAATAAATGTGTGTTCGTTGCAAGTGAATAATTTGTAGAGATCTGCCAGAAGAAGCAGTAATTATGAACAGCTGATGTGTACTACAACGAAATTCACAAATGGAAAAATCAAGTGAGCCCAGGCCAATTTGTGTTCACAATACACATTTTTAGTGAACCGTACCATTAGCCAAAAGCCAACCATACTCAGACCAACTCCCAAGATGGTCTCGGTTCGGTTCGCTTCTGAGGGGTCTGACATCGTTTGGAGTGTTCACATGTGAACATGTCACAAACCGTGCTCAGGCCCCTGAAAAGGACCAAGTGTGAAAACACCCTTAAAGGTGCTGTATGTTAAGTTTTTAACTAACATAAAAATACCATAATATGTTTGCAAATATGTAAGAAACATGTGAAGTTAACATACTTGTTTATCTGAAAAACAATGCTACAGTCAGTTATTCTCCTTTGAAAATGTGTGTTCAGTGTCAGAATGTCTGTCTCTGTTTTGGTCTGTGTAACCCGCCCACTGCCAGTTTCAAACATTCTACCCATCCTAAAAAGCCTCGGCATCCATCCAAAAAAGTGTATGATCAACGGTATAATAAAAGCCGTATGAATATTGGAGATAAAATTGGAGACAAAAGTTTTAAAGCGAATGCTGAGTTGGCTAATTTTCTCCTTGACATGTAAGTAATTGGCTAAAGTTAGTTAACTGATGTATCCTGGCTACTAGTAGGAATAAGTAAATTCAACATTTAGACAGTACCCGCATTTACATTGTGTTTTGTGGTACCTGATTGTTAAGACAGCATGTATTCGAGACAGTGTGGCCGACTAGTGCGGAGGTTCAGATGGGTCATGGCTGTTTATCACATTGGTAACAACTGTGACAGAAAAATACAAAAACTAAACTGAATTAGTTGATGTGATGAAATTATGTTAAAGGGGTCGTTGGATGCTAAGTTCACTTTTACATGCTGTTTGAACATTAATGTGTGTTGGCAGTGTATGTACAAATCTACCCTGTAATGGTAAAAATCTGTGCAGTGGTTTTTCATTAATCTATAAAAATAATATCCCCTTTTTCAAATCGAGCAATTCTCAGATGCCTGTCATTGTTGCATCACACCCACAGAGGCCACTCCCACGATAGTTGATTGACATGAGCATCTTACCTGAGATCGGTTGTAACAGTCCAACCTCTATGTTTTGATGCTGGAGCAGGGATAGAACAAGAGTTAGACAAGAATTGAGCGATTGAGGTGTTGTGTTGCTGGATGTAATAATGAACGCAAGTGGTCATTATTTAACGTTACTCCCGACATCTGAGCCGCTGAAGATGCAGTGGATTACGTTTGTTTGTGAAGGGAATGCGCCTCCCGACGTACATATATCCGTCTATGTTCACGCGAATCATTCGTGATCCAACTTCACTTACAGCAGAAGTGAGTATAAGGGTTTTTTTATGAATCTTTGCGATCGCCTTTCTTAATAACGTGCTAGTTAGCAAGTTTACCGGCTAAACGCGCCTAAATGCGGCTAAAGTAAGCAGGCTCGTCAATCCACAGAGAGAAGAGAGCTACAAGCTACACATCGTTATTGGGATCTGTCTCGGGCTGCAGTTTGAAAGAACACAAGACTACTACTATTTAGACATGAATGTGAAACTATTTATTAATTTTCTTTAACAATGTGTAAAAGTAAAAATAGTAACTCCAGTGTAGGAATTTGTGGAGTAGTCAGCTTAGGTTTTTGTTAATTTCGTTAATGGGTTTAACAGTCTATTTGATTACGGTTACAACTGAGCCGCCTCAATGTATGCAGTTGACAAATGCAACCTCTGGAGGATGCAGCAGCATCGTCAGGTGCGCTCGCTCCTATTGATGTCATCAATCTGCCAACCTGTGTGTGCATCAAGTCTGAGGAGGAGGGGCCAATATTTTGGACTGTAATACCTAGTTCAATCACTAGTCACTCCTACATACAGCATCTTTAAAGTCTTTATTTGATTTTATTGTCAAGGAGAAACAATTAAGACATGTATCAGTTCTCATTTTTCCCTTTCTTTTTCTCTTTACTATGTACATGTCTTTTACTTGATCACTCTAGATCTTCACTCGCTCTGTTATTGAGCCAGCTGCACCTCCTGCTTCTGTCAAAGAGGTCACAACCCCTCCAGAGTCTCAAGTACAGCCAGAGAACACATCCAGTACGCTGTACCGTCACACTGACCGACAAAGGAAGAAATCCAAGATGACAGATGAGGAAATACTGGAAAAACTCAGTATGTAGGCAAGAGTGTTGCCTTTAGCTGTATGTATGATGGTCTAATATTATTTAACTGTTATGAGATGCTATAGCAATATTTGGATTGCATTTTAAGGTTCCTATTTTTAAAGGTTCTTCTCAAACAGCAGATAAGTTTTTTTAACTGCAATCTAGTGAAAAATCCTAAAGGAATGTGTGCAGGATTCTTATGGAATTTCATAATTTGGAATCAGTCTTATTGGATCCTAATAAGAATTGTCTTATGGTATTCTAACATAAGAAAAGAAAAGAAAAGAAAAGAAAAGAAAAGAAAAGAAAAGAAAAGAAAAGAAAAGAAAAGAAAAATTGTGTTCATGTAGCTCAGAGAAAGAAAGAAAAAAAAAACAAGGTAACTTTTTTAAAGTGTTGATAAAATAGCTGGAATACTGTATGCTGCTAGCCGCTTCCGATAAAATCTGCCATGTCCTAAAAGGGCTATTGTGATTCCCAGTAAGATAAAATGTACCCATACGACATCAAAGATAATTTTATAGACTTTCATGGTTAAAAAAAAAAATAATCTGTTGGAATGTTTATTTATCGCATTTGATTTTTAACTTTTCCTTATTCGATCCCATTAGTAACCTTTGGGGTTGGTTGCAAAATCTGATTAAATTCCAATAATGTAATCCACATTCCAAGAATTAGGATTTTTGACTAGGAATGCAGGTCTGATCTCTTGTATGCAATCTATTAATCTTTTTTTTTAATGATTTTTTTTTTTTTCCATTTGACACATGCGATTCAGATTATCAACAGCGCTAAGCACTAAAACAGACATGATGTTTTATTAACAAAGTTCGGGAGGAGCATGTTCAGATAATTAACCCAGCCAATTCGTCATCACCAATTACATCATCTAGTTTACTGACAGAACCTCTATAAATAGCTTAAGCCATCTTACCTTCATTCTCTCTGCAGTTTCAGCATTCGGTTCACTCCTTTTGCCATTATATCACAGACCCAATTTTTCCGGTCCTAACAACGAGACCTATACTCGGGATTTTCGGATCCTCCGCAGCAATCCACCAGCCCCAGGATCACTCTTTCTCCGCCAGTCATCCCTGCCAAGCCCCAGGCTCCATCGCGGCCACTGCTCTGCTCAACCAAACACACGCTCTCCTCAGTGCCGAAGCCTACCCTCACCTCCACCAGCAACACTTCCAACTTCTTCCCCGGCATCCTTCTATCTTTCGGCCGAGCCAACATTTTCTCCAATTGAAAAGTATTAAGCCGGAGGCAAGTGCCAATTAATTCCGCTGCACAGTTTGCGTGGAGGGTAAAGTGGATCTGTATGATCTAAACGTCACCTGCAGTCGGCCAACTTCACTCCTAAATCCACTCCAGCCCCAAGGTGACCAATAGACCGATCAAGCTCGCAAGGCCCGAACTTGCCGCATTTGACTCCACCATCCTCCCCCACAAGATCTGGCCCTGGCCGCACATCAGAGCTCACTGCAGCAAGACCTCACTTGCTTCTCGCTTTGGCTCAGCCTTTCACCATGGCTCTTTCTGTCACAGCGCCGTATGCAGCCGGGCCACTAGCTTCTGCTTTCAGACGCTAGCACAAGGCTGCCTCTGCTAGCGGTGCAGGCCACCAGTTTTGCCAAATAATTTTCAGGTAAAATCGCTAAAAAGCAGGCGATTTATTGCCAAAAGTTGTTAAAGGAGAACTCCACTTCCAGAACAACAATTCACAAATAATTTACTCACCCTTTTGTCATCCAAGATGTTCATGTCTTTCTGTCTTCAGTCCTGAAGAAATTATGTTTTTTGAGGAAAGTATTTCAGGATTGACAGCCCCATAAGATGAACGAACGACTCGAAAAACCTGAAGACTTGAAACAGATGAACTAATTCCAATACAGAACCTAACAGGATGTTGCGCATGCGAGACTGAACAAATCACTCCCCGAGATGACTCGTTCTTCCCGAATAACATTGAAGATTCGTTTAAAATGAAAGAATCGTTCAAGAACGACCCATTACTAATTTGTAGCATCGTGGACACGCATCCCAGAGCCTGTGCTACACGAGCTTTTGTGCTTAAGAAGTATACAAATTTTTATTTTTCAAAAAAAAAAAAAAGACAGATCGTGTCACTAGATAAGACCCTTCTTCCTCGGCTGGGATCGTTTAGAGCCCTTTGAGGCCACATTCTCTTTCAGATGCCACAGAACTGCCCGTTTCTGCAGGAGCCACTTTCTTTTTTCAGAGCAGCAGCAGTGCCCGCTCCCACAGGAGCCTGTATCTCTGTTTCCCACTCGTCGCAACTTCCTGCTGCCGCAGCAGTACCCACTTCCACAGGAGCCGCATTCTCTTTCCAAACACTGCAGCAGCATCCACCTCTGTAGAAGCCTCATTCTCTCTTCAGATGCTGCAGCAGTGTCCGCTCTTGCAGAAGCACATACCTTTAGTTCCCGCTGCCACAGCAGTGTCACTTCTGCAGAAGCCACCTTCTCTCTCTCCAGATGCCACAGCAGTTCCTGCTTCCGCAGGAAGCAGCTTCCTGCTTCTCGTTTCAGATGACGTTCTTTTTTCAGATGACGCAGCAGTGCCGCTTCCACAGAAGCCACCTTCTCTTTTCAGATACTGCAGCAGTGCCCGCTCCTGCAGAAGCTGCTTTCTGTTTTCAGATGCTGCAGCAGTGCCCGCTCCAGCAGGAGCACATATCCTCTTCCTACTGCCGCAATAACTGCCTAAAAATAACTTCTGCTTATGACAGCATTTATTGTTTCAACATAAAAGTGTTCACTGCTGACTCGTAAAAACTCTTGTCTCTTGTCGCCATCTAATGGCGGACAGTGTAACTAAAATCACCATCACCGTTCACCATCACCGTTTCTCAGAATTAAACAGAATTAATTAAACAGAATTAAATACTACTATTATTTTTATAAAATACAGTATTAAGTACCACTATTATTTATATAAAATATTATTTATTGAATAATAATATTTAATAAACAACAACAAAAGCCATCATAAAAGTTGCTCAGCAATTCACTCAAAAGTGCGTTACACAGGCAGCACTCTGATACACAGCGTTAAATTTAAATAAACTTGATGAGATTTTGTCAAAACGATTTACTCTGGAACCACTAATAGATTAATGGAATCAAAGACTGCCCATTAGATTTGCCCAAAACAAATTATATCTCATGTTTAACCACTATAAAGACATTAGAGCCAGCGGCAAATTCCAGAAGATCTGGCCGAGTTGAGGCTTCTCTTGGCGGGTTCACAAGTGCTGAATACCTGCTGACGCCATGGAGATCACGTGTCTGACGGCATTAATGCAAATTTTCAAATAGATGCTATCTTTATTAACAAACTGCATATTTGAACTGTAAACAAGTATATTCTTGCCTGAAAACCTCTTAAAACTACATTCTGTGGCACAAAAACATTATAGTGGATTTGGGCGTCCATATACTCGCTGTGAGAAGTACCGCAAGCGAAGTGATACAATTACAAACGTTGAAATGGCTGTTGGGAGTTCTGTTGGACTCTAATATCGCACTCTTATTAGCCAATTTAGATTCGAGAACCAGAAAGAACTGTTGTGTGTATATATATATATATATATATATATATATATGTATATATTCTTACAGGGCTCCTCTCCTCTTTCTTTCAGGAAGCATTGTTAGCGTTGGCGATCCTAAGAAGAAATACACACGTTTTGAGAAAATAGGACAAGGGTACGTTTATCTACAATCTCCAATTCATCTATGCATCACCAAAACTCAAATACTACACCTCTCATTTCACATTTTAAAGACATAAGGATATGAGAAGGTTAAGACCAGTTAAACAGAGAAGAAGAAAAAGAGAAAGGGAGAGTGGGAGGTGGGTGTCAGGGTGAAGAAGTCAAGAATAAAAAAAAGTAATGTCAAAGCAGCAAATGGCTCCTGGCCAAAGAGAGGGAGAGAGTAGTTGAATGTATTTTAAGTTTTTCAGTTGACATCTGATATTTGCTCACAATGTATTTTATAATTTTTTTTTTTTTTTTTTTTTTTAATGGAACACTAAAGGCAAAGATTGTTTATGCTGCTCTTTTCCATAGAAGTTGATAATTATAAATTGTTTTTTTTTTTTTTTCTTTATTACCCTTATGCTCCTGCATAAATTATTTCAGACCTGTGCTCATTCTTGTCAGTTGCTGGCAGTGCCTGTATCCTGAACAGGAAATATTAGTTCAGGTTAAGTCCATTGGTGTTTTCATGTAGATTTAACTTGAATGCACCTGATCCAGTTGTACCCCTTTTACTATTACTATTATTCATACACCCTGATAATAATCTGTGGCCTGGTGCCCTGACAGGAAGAGATAGAGGGTCTGTGTTCACATACTGTATTGACATGATCAGTTAATACTTTCCAAAGGAGATGCACAGCTTCATTTATATATTGCTATGATTTGGGTCAGTTTTTATATCCTCTATGCAGTAACTGTAAATGATATAACCAATTTGTCTTGTTTGTTTCCTTAGTTTTTGTATGGGTAATTGACATATTCTGTAACATGCCTATTAACATGTTAATGCTAATGTCCATTAACATTATCAATATCACGATTTTAGATTTAAAATTGACATATATGTATAAGGAAAAATGGGTGACATTTTATATGAGGTAGCTATAATTACTGTGCACTTAACCATTTGATGCAATTTAATGTTGGTGTATTGTTATTAACATTTGTAGTTACACTGTTAACTGTTAACATGCTCCTAACCATAACCCAAATTCTTACTCCTAATCCTAACCATACCACAAATTCATTCCCTCAATGTAGGAATTTTCCTCAGCCATCAGCACCCATTTTTATTTTTTGATTGATTTCATTTTAAATGGTCCTGTGGTGTGGTGACTGCATTTGTAAAAATACAAATGAAGTCTTTAAACAATTTGAAATCATTAAAGCTAAAGCTAGTTTTAGAAAGTATTGCATGTCTCATCGGAGGGCATGTCAAATACCCATATAAACAACATGAACATATTCCTTGGTAGGTGATCTGAGAGCATTAAAAAATGCTAATTGCTAAATAAAATGCTAAAAAAGTTTCATCCAGTGCTGCCCCTTATTGGTCACTGATTCATGTATGAGTCATTACAATTTAGGACTACAATTGACAAGTTTTCCCCTGCTTCTTCGCTGTGTTTTCAGGGCATCTGGTACAGTATACACAGCTATTGACATTGCCACAGGACAAGAGGTAAACCAGATTATGTTTCAATTTTAAGAAAGCATCCACGTTTATAAAATAGGTGTCCTTGTCATTGCTGACTTCTGTTCTCTTTACTTTGTTCAGGTGGCAATCAAACAAATGAATCTGCAGCAGCAGCCAAAGAAAGAGCTCATTATTAACGAGATCCTTGTGATGAGGGAAAACAAAAACTCCAATATAGTCAACTACCTGGACAGGTACAACCTTCAGTTTTAATATATAATAACTGATTAACATGCTTATGTTTACCAGTTATTGCAATAGTTCAGTTAACGCAATAATAATAATATAATTTTTTTTTTTTTAAATGTATTACTAATTATTTTACTTAATTGGCCTTATTCATGAACATGAATTTCTGTATTGTTTGTTCATACAAGCATTTTCACATGGAATGTGAATACTCAGTCTAAAGCAGGACTGGATTATAAATCACAACAAAATGGACTATAAATCACAAAAATCTATATTTAGAGGCAAAAAGCAGTAAATTCAAATAATGAGATTAATCATAATGGCAGACTTGATTAATATCAGTTGTTTTATTCTCTTGATAGCCATAAAGTTAATTTAATAGCAGATACATAAATTTCCCTTTTTTGTTAATTTCCCTGAACATCGAACTGCATCCTCTAGGGGTCGCTATGGGGAAACGCCGTGACCGGTGTCTTGAATGCACTCATAGCTTTCATTGTTTGTTTCTCGTGAGGGATATGCATGAATTGAATGTGCTTGACTCGCAAGGAGACGGCTTGTGCTCTTCGTGATGCATTCGCGGGACTGAGTGCGTTCGCCTCTCGCGGAAATAGCGATGCATTCGCGGTGTGTTTATCTCCCGTGGGAGCTGAATACATGCTGCACATTGCGGTTACAGTATAATTTTTCTGCCCTTGCCTGTGAATCGCGGTTCATGGGGCAGTTCATGGAAAGGACCTGACGGGATATCTTTTCCCTTTCAGTAATTTCCTAATGAATTATATGATGTGGATAATCACATTTTATGTACTCCGAGAGCTCCTTTCTCTGCAGAGGATGTATACTCTCCGTGCTCATGCGTTGGCTTGCGAGCCTCTCTGATGCTTACTAAAGCCACCACCCTTCCTGTCTGACCAAGGTCTGTTGCCTCCATGTGCCTGGCAATGTTCCCCTCAGCTTAGAGGGTTACCTTTGAGCTTGCCGTTCCCAGTTGAGCATCTGAGGACTCCTCTCACCGGACCCTGCACTCCCTGGAACTCCGTTAAGCAGCAAGCTCAGGTTGTTAGGCCCCTCTTGTCTCCCTGTTAGGTTGCTCTCTTGCTGGTCAAGCTTAGAAGTGCTACCCTTCACCCTAGAGGGTTACCTATGAGCACGCTGCTCCCAAAACTGAACGTCTGAGTTCTCTCTCATTCTGAGAGCTGAGTTCTCTGCTCCCCAGAGCTCTGTGAGTCAGCAACCTCAGGCTGTTAGAGCTCTCTCTGCCTCCCTCTTAGGTTGCTCCCTTGCTTCTTGGTCGAGCTAACATTGCTCCCCTCACCATGGAGGGTCACTTATGAGCATGCCGCTCCCTTTTGAGCTTCTGAGTTTCTCTCTCGTGCTGAGAGTTGGATTCTCTGCTCTGTGGGATCCACAGTGTAGCCATGCCAAGGGGTCAGGCCCTTTCTCTACCCTCCCCCTTGGCTGCTCTCATGGTGAGTTCGGCAGTGCTCCCCTCACCCTAAGGGATCACCTATGGCAGAATTATCAGACAGCAAGCTGCTGTGGAGTTGTCTGTTTGGTTGGGGATACTATGCTCCCCTCACCAGGGTTGGCTCTAAGCATTGCCCCCAACTGGGCATCTGATGTTCGCCCTCACTGCCTACCCCCTGGAGCCCTGTTTAGAGAGTGACCTCAGGTTGTTAGGCCCCTCTCTGCCTCCCTGTTGAATTGTTCTCTTCACTGGATAAGCCTAGAAGTGCTCCCCTCACATGAGGGTTATCTATTTGTACGCCGCTTCTAGCTAAGCGGTACTTTTAAAATCCATGTTTATGGTAAGTGCACACGCTAGTCTCTGGACACTTTCTTATAATCCACATGGTGGTAAGTGTGCATGCTAGGTTCTCTGCGCACTTTTCTAAATTCCTGTATGGTATGTGTTACATGCTCGACTTCATTCCCATTCTATGAGTTGGTTCAGGCCCCGGTCACTTTGGGCCCCACTCTACCTATGTATCTTGAAAACAGGGTGTTGCTATCTACGTTCTGTGTGTCTTGAGCGAACCCATGCAGAGCCAGTGTAGCCCCTACAGGCCAGGCCTAGTTTCTTTCCTAAGCGCTTAGCCATATCTCCTAAAAGGAATCTCCTTTCCGATTCCAAGCATTGAGCTCTACCCCGGGTCCAGTATTTCTGACCCCTTACAGGTAAGTCTTCGTGTATGCAGCTCAGGCCTTTGGCCGAAGGTGATAATGTCACTGACAGCCATCATTTGTTCTAGGGGCAACTCCTTAAGCATTGGTAGAGTTGGTACTTAGTGCTCGCCTTTTTGCTTGGCATGCACTCCCCTCAGCATGGCAGCGTGGGTATAACCGTTCCTCATAGCAACCCTTAGAGGGAACGTCTCAGGTTACTTATGTAACCATGGTTCCCTGAGAAGGGAACGAGACACTGCATCCTCTAGAATCCTCGCCATGGTTTGGACGCAAGCTTCAGATGAAGAAGCAGATGATGTGTTCTCCCAGCGCCTTTTTATACTGTGGTCGCGCCGGTAGTGACGTCATAGGCTGTATGCTTCAAGACACTGGTCACACTAAGGCATTTCCACATAGCGACCCCTAGAGGACGTAGTGTTTTGTTCCCTTCTTAGGGAACCATGGTCACATACGTAACCTGAGACAATTTTTAACAAATGTTTTGTTAAGTTTTGTACTGTGTTGTTTTCTCCTTTGGACTAAATGTTTCTGCTAGATGTAGTAAAGTAAAAATCTGATAAAAAATCTTAATAAAAAATCTACAAAACTGCTATTTGAATAATTGTAAATAATATTAAAAATATTTAGCCAAGCATTACACTTTTCTGCCTAACCTGAAGTACAGAAAACTACCTACAGTCATGGGAAAAAATATTGGCACCCTTGCAATTCTGTCAGAAAATGCAACACTTCTCTCAGAACATTGTTCCAGTTGCAAATGTTTTGCTATTCATGTGCTTATTGTTTTTGTTTGCACTGCAACAACACAAAAAAAGCAGAGAAGAAAAGTGAAACTTGATAAAATTTCACACAGAACTCAAAAATGGACTGGGCAGAATTATTGGCACCTTGTCAAAATTATAAGAAATAATTGCTTTTCAAGTATGTGCAAGTAACAGGTGTGGGCAATATAGTAATCACACTTGCAACCAGTTAAAATGGAGAAAAGTTGACTCAACCTTTGTGTTGTGTGTCACACTGTGCATGGAGAAAAGAAAGAAGTGTAAAGAGTTGTCTGTGGATTTGAGAAAAAAAAAATGTGGAAAAACATCGGCAATCTCAAGGCTACAAGTCCATCTCCAGAGATCTTAAAGGGGTCATCGGATGCTAAGTTCCTTTTACATGCTGTTTGAACATTAATGTGTGTTGGCAGTGTATGTACAAATCTAACCTGTAATGGTAAAAATCCATGCAGTGGTTTTTAATTAATCTGTAAAAATAATATCCCGTTTTTCAAATCGAGCCATTCTCAGATGCCTGTCGTTGTTGCGTCACACCCACAGAGGCCGCTCCCACAAACTTGATTGACATTAGCGTTTTACCTCAGATCAGTTGTAATAGTCCAACCTCCATGTTTTGTATATTAAGAAAATTGTATATAAGAAGTAAAAAGTATATTGTAGACTTTTCATTAAGACCCTAAAGAATCATATCAACTTGTGGAAAATGGGCATCCGATGACCCCTTTAATGTTCCTGTGTCCACTGTGCGCAATATTACCAAGAGGTTTACAGCCCAAGGCACTGTAGCTAACCTCCCTGGACGTGGATGGAAGAGCAAAATTAATTAAAAATTACAATGATGGATTGATTGAATGGTGGATAAAGAACCCTGATTAACTTCCAAACAAATTTAAGCTGATCTGCAGAAATAGGGTACAACGGTGTCAGCTCGCACTATCCGTTGCCATCTGAATGAAAAGGGACGCTATGGTAGGAGACACAGGAGGACACCACTGCTGACATAAAGGCATAAAAAGCAAGACTGGAGTTTGCCAAAACCACAATCCTTCTGGGAGAATGTACTGTGGACAGATGAGACAAACTTAGAGCTTTTTGGTAAAGGACATCATGGCACTTCTTACAGAAAAAAAATGAGGCCTTTCAACACAAGAACAGTCCCTACAGTCAAACATGGTGGAAGTTCAAAGATGTTTTGGGGTTGCTTTGCTGCTTCTGGCACTGGATGCCTTGGCTGTGTAAATGGCATCATAAATTCTGATGATTACCAAAGAATTTTGGGGCGCAGCGTAGTGGCCAGTGTCAGAAAGCTGCATCTTCACCAGAGGTCATGGGTATACCAGCAGGACAGTGACCTGAAACATACTTCACCGCTGGAGAGTTCTGAATTGGCCAGCAATGTGTCCAGATCAGTGCCCGGTTGCATAAAAAACCTTAAGTTTTTCCCTTAAGTATGAAACTTAAGGCATGATTTCCCCTTACCTAAGGGGATGATTTAAGGGTGTTGAATATAATCGCTTAAACACTTCCCTTACTAAAGGAAAACCGTTAAGTGTTTTACGACAGCGACTCAAGGTTTGCTGTTAAAAAATCTACTGTTCCTATGGACACGTCATTTGTTATGCAGATAGCGGTGTAAGTTTTCACAGAAAACAATATAACACGGATAAGGAGAACAAAAAAGAAAACCAAATATAAACGAGAAGGACCAAGCGAGACAGAAACTTAAACTGATAATTCACTCAAAGCGAAAAATTCTGAAAAATCATTTTATTGAGTTTCCGAGGCGATGTGAACGTTATGAAGTGCTGAACACTCTCATGCTGTGTATGTTTCATTCGTACTCAAAGCCGGAGGACGCTCTTGCGCTGAAAGTCCAATCCGGACTCATAGAAGTGTTATGATGGAATACAGCAGTAATCGCTGTAGCTAAGCTGAAATGTAAACACAATAAACACGATTGCGACAATATACGGTTTATGTGTGTTTTTTTAAATCATCTTGATTTAATCATATGTGGGAAAATACAGGAATAAAATATTATGTTGTTCTCGTGTGTGACAGACTCACGTTCGAGGTATTATGTGTGAATGTAATTTGATCAATGGTTATATGTGAATAAATGCCTAAATTAAAATCTGTTTAACATATAAAGAGGCAGATCGTGGATTGAATCTGCATGCTGTGAAGCACTTAAGGTGACAGTTTTTATACCTTATGTTATACTTTGTCAAATGGCAGGTAAGGGGCTTTATGCAACACTTAAAGGGTTTTAAGGGATACTTAAGAGAAATTCTAAGGATTTTTGTCGTTTCAACTAAAGAAACCCTAAAGTAACATTTAAGGGATATTTTATGCAACGCCCTTAAGTGCAAGGGAAACGTAAGGGCGATCTTAAGGGAAAATTACACTTAAGGTGCTTTGTGCAGCCGGGCACTGAATCCCATAGAACACCTGTGGAGAGATCTCAAAACATCAGTTGGGAGAAGGCATCCTTCAAATCTGAATGACTGGAGCAGTTTGCAAAAGAAGAGTGGTCCAAAATTGGTTACAGGAAGCAATCAATTTCAGTTATTTTTTTCCAAAGGGGGTGCTACCAAATAATAAATTAAGGGTGCCAATAATTTTGTCCAGTGTATTTTTTGCATTCTGTGTGGAATTGTATCAGATTTGACTTCTGTTTTTTGTGTTGTTCCAATGCAAAAAATAAAAAATAAATAAATAAATAAACATGTGAAGACCAAAACATTTGCAACTGTAACAATTTTCTGAGAGAAGAGTTGCATTTTCTGAAAGAATTGCAAGGGTGCCGATATTTTTGGCTATGACTGTATATTGATACCATACAGGCAGCATATTTTACTTCCATCTTACTTTGCATTCACTGGTCAGTTTGATGCCTGTAATTTGAATTGCTTTCATCTTTCTGTCTCAGTTATCTAGTAGGAGATGAGTTGTGGGTGGTGATGGAATATTTGGCAGGTGGTTCACTTACTGATGTGGTAACCGAGACATGCATGGATGAGGGACAGATTGCTGCAGTGTGCAGAGAGGTAACATACACACAAATTACACAACATATAATATCTGCAGGGTGTAAGTGTATATATAAAGGTGTAACAATACGCTCATGCCACAATGTGGTTTGATTTGGTACAGTACTCTAATGATACTTTAAACAAAGCCAAAAAAATTACATCCAGAACTTGTCTGGACTTGGTCCTTCTCCTTCATGCACAGAACAATGTCAGAATAGAAATGTTCTTTGTTCTGCATAGTTAAAAATACAGAACTGTGTTAGATAATATATGCTCTATATATGCTCTGTTATATTATATCTCTATCTCAGACTACATACATTTAAAAATGTCTACTTTCATGAAAAACTATTACTATCTTAAATAATACAATTAAAAAGTTCTCAAAACAATTAAAGAAGACAAATATAAACAGTCAGAAATACAATAAAAATCTAAAAGAGGAGCGCGGAGTGTGGAGCACGAATACTATTGAATGAACTTAGTACTTAGTAATACTGCAGAGGGAGGAAAGAGAATGGTCAAGGAGTGACAGCCTCGGGATGTGGGTGATCACTGGGTCTCTTATCTAGGATGTCTCTGAGATCCTTATTCCCTCTGTTCGTATTAGCATTCCACCACCAACTCCTAGAGGGAAGAGGCGGGGGCACAGTTAGCCACGCTAGACTTTTGATCTTTTCTATGAGCCTCAGCTCTAGACTGACCATCTTCCTCAGAGGAGGATTTGAAGCACAGAGTAATGAATTTCCTGAAAGCAGCTGAATCTGCTTTCGCCCCTCTCTGAGCCTATCCACAACCACCTTGACGGAAGTGCCAAAGGTGCCCAGTAGGTGAAAGCAGAACATCGAGAAGAAAGTCATTTTGGGTTGACCCACAGATGCCTCTCCATAGCCACTATTGCCGCCACTGAGCAACCAATGGCAGCAGCAAGTTTGCTTGGTGGCGCAGAGAGCCAGATCTTTGGTGCATAGCTCTTTAACTGCTTCAGGAGACAAACTTCTGACCTTATCCAAATCTTTTAGCAAGTCAGCCTGATAGGCTTGTAATCCTTGCGTACCCATGCTCGGCCATACCCTCAACATCAGCATAGTCAGCGTGTTAAAAGGGATGTAACCGAAATGAATATGGGATTTAGATATCTCTGAGTGGAAATCTGGGAGAAACGGAGGTTTAGCCCGGTTTCGCTGACATAGTACACACTAGGGATGTAATGGTATGAAAATTTCTAATCACGATTATAGTGACCAAAATTATCATGGTTACCAGTATTATCACGCTATTGTTAAATTTGGAAATGTCCAAAAAATACTGACACATAAATCACTTCACCAAGTTTTATATTTAAAATCACCAAACAACAAATAAAATGATTTTTGTTTGCATAATCACTAAAACAACAACAGTAGCCTACCAATGATGTCTGGATTTTAAATTTCAAATAAAGCTGTGAAAAAGTTTCATAAAAAAAGATAAACCTCACATTTCAGCCTTTAAATAAAGAAAAGGGTTAATTCAAAATTATAATTGATTTAATAAATTATTATATGCATTTTATCTGTTCCATAAATAATTTAGATGACTGGTCTGAATTGTTTAAATGTGTAGAATCAACTTAAGTTTGTTTTTCATCAATCGGTCAAAATTTATGTTACAGCAGGGCATGCAAATTCGGTCTGTTTTTTTGTGCCAAACAAAAACGGCACACAAGCTGAATGTAAATGTAAGTCTCTGTAAATTCACTGTATGACACTAGGTGGCGCTTATAGAAAAGCTGAATTACAGCTGTTTCCCATGAACTCCATGGATAAAGCAGCATTGCGATTAAGAACACTTTGTTAGGTAGGGGAGCACGGGGC
Source organism: Labeo calbasu (assembly GCA_019740295.1). NCBI lineage: Eukaryota > Metazoa > Chordata > Actinopteri > Cypriniformes > Cyprinidae > Labeo > Labeo calbasu. The sequence continues at coordinate 11,022 of JAHKKF010527758.1, read as the reverse complement.
ACAGCCTAACACTTTTTGCACCTCTCAGCTTGTGTAAATCCACGTGGGGTTCAGAGTATACTTTTCTATCCACGTTAATTTCACACTTGTCTAGTACAAATATGTAGCTTTGTTTCATAATTACAGTGTGTACGTTTGTCGTTATTTACCTCAAAAGAAAGGAAGTGAAAAGTGACAACATGCCCCGTATGTGGGATACATTGTAACATGTAAGGGGCACGTTGTAACATGACCGTATGACAGCTTAAAATGTTATCTGATCGAATTAAAAATATTTACACAACAATCTAAAATATTTTGTCAATAAAATAAAATTATTAATTTTCTCAAATAAAATAATGGCGTTTTTTTAAGAATTAAAATGAAATTTCACAATGGCCCTGATCGCAAAACAGATACAGTATAAAACAGTATAAATGTATAAAATGTGTGCAAATAGATGAAACACATTTAGACATTCAGAAAAACACTCCCCTCGCTCCAAACACAGCTTTCATAGAACACGAGACACATAAACGGGCCAAAATGCTTTACTTTTCTTAAAATAATAATTTCTCAACATTAAACATTGATTGTTAGTCTTTATTCACCTGTTTCTTGTGGTTTCTTTTTAAAATCCATCAAAGTAAATAGTGAAAATTACATCGCTAATGTCATGGAATACCATAGTTTAATATAGCGGGGCAGATTGTAACGCAGTGTTACAACGTTCCCCATCAGCGTGACTGAAATTTAAAACTGGTTAGTGTCTTCTGCTGGTTTGCCAAGCATTAATAAACTATCTGAACTGATAAAGAACAGATTGGAGATTAAAATAATAGCAGATTTGTCTCATTTTAAATAAATCCTAAAAACTGAGATAAAAAATTTACTTCAGCCAAAATTTTACTTTTACTATGGTAAAATAAATATTCAGTGATGTCTTCAAAATTTCTTGTAAATTTTTGCCCCCTTTTTTCTCTGTATAGTGTTGCTATGGCAACTAGTAAACACCATAAATTTGGTTACGCTAGTGTGTGTGGAAATATTTAAACCAGGCGTGTTATAACTAACCCCAGGTTAGTTTGTGCCCTGTGCACCCCTATTACATGGAGCGTAGGTTTAAAAACAAAATGCCATTGAATCTTTTCTGAAAACAGACAGACCCTTCAGAGGTACATTCATATAATTAATTCATTCATATATTCATTATAATTCCCGATTTATGTTTTTGCTGGTCGGTGCTCAACCCCCAATTGTGAAGTGAAATGTTCGGACTGCAAATACATTAGTTACCAGTTAATACACACGTTCTTTCTATGAGGGTTGCGCTTCACTAAATAAAATGATTTAATAAATACCTGTTTACAATAAGCACTTATTCGCATGTACACAGGATGATGTTTGAAGGCGCACACGTAATATCTGAGGGAGCGCAGAGCCACTATATCCACAAGTTTCCGGGGGGCGCTACTGTAAAAAAGAACGTGGGTACAACTTCCGGTGAGGCGGCAGACGTAGTATACCAATGGTATTTGTGTGTTAATTAGAGAAGAGGCTAAGTGTTTTTTAGACCATTGTTTACTTTGTAAAGATGCACATCTTTATGAGAGATGTCATTACGTTCTTATATGCACAACATATGCTTTTCGAATTTGTGTTCCCACATCATTAGCAAGTTTGGATCGCTAAATCTTGAATGACTGTCAGCTAGTGAAATGATATTTGAACCGAGACATCTGAGCTTGTGTTAAAGGCCATGCCAGATGAAGCCTCGATTGGAGGCTTGTTAACATAGAAATCCCTTTCCTAAAAGCCTCACTTTCTGTCCAGTAATGTGCGCGATTCACTTTGCGTGTCCTAATGTTCGACCCCCATATCTTACTTTGCGAGTACATTTTCATTGGGACCTATTTAATAATTACATTTTTAAATACCCAG
>JAHKKF010527751.1:8005-24704 GCA_019740295.1 Labeo calbasu | reverse complement strand
TGCCCACACCTGTTACTTGCCACAGGTGTGTCTAAATACAAATTACAGGAGCATCACATGCTTGAAAAGCAATTATTTCTTACAATTTTGACAAGGTGTCAATAATTTTGTCCAGTTTGTCCAGAAATTGTATTAAGTTTGACTTTTCTTCTCTGTTTTTTGTGTTGTTGCAGTGCAAATAAAAACAATAAGCATGTGAATACCAAAACATTTGCAATTTAAACAATATTTTGAGAGAAGTGTTGCATTTTCTGACAGAATTGAACATCACTGTATATATCCAGCACGGATGGATCTCGAACTTCTGCAATAGCAAAAACTTTTTTGATATTTTAAGAACAATTGAAGAGTTCAGATGCAAAACCAGCTAAATCCATCTGACATCTTTCTTTAAAAAATGCATTTTTATCAGGCTCAGATGTATAGGTTTCTATGTAAGTACCGGTACTTCTGATTGGGCTGAGGCTGGTACATTAGAGTTTGAAGAAAAATATTTGATGGATGTATAATATGAGCATTCACTCAGTATCATTATCTCATTTTTGACCAAGATGGCTTTTAGCTGGTTTTCCATCTGAACTTTTCAATTACAGAAGAATAAAATAAAGCATATTTCATTACCTTTTGAAACTTAGAAGGGTTCAATTTGAGCAGACAATTTTAGCATTGCCGTCATCCTCAGAGCGCACTTCCACATATTCCTCATATTTGCAATCTCAAAAATAACATTTTTTAGTGACTTTAGAATCAATATATTAATCGCTGGCAGCTTATTTACCACATCCACCATCAAATAACAATGTCATTTATATTTTATTGCATACAGTAACCAGTTAAATTTTTACGCCTGTGATAATTATGAGTAAAACATCACGTCATTACTGTCTATCAAACAGTGCCACCTTGAGGAATAAAGGTGAATTGCACAAATTGAGTCATCAGATATTTACATATTGTTACGCACGAAAAATACTGACACTACAAAAAATTAACCATAAAACAGATATTTTTTTTATATTTTAGAAATTTTTTTCGTTTTATTGTTTATATTGAATAGGTTGAGTAATACTAAGAAAGTTGAAGTCAAGCTTAATAAAAACTAGGAGGGAGAGGGTAGTGAATGACATCCCAGGTCGCTGAAGACCCAAGGTTTGCATTTAGGATAAAGCATATTTGTTTTTGCTTTGTCATTGAAAATCATGATATACTAAATTTTAGTATGTGACAGACAGCCCTAGTGTTGTGGATCCTGAAGAGTTCCTGTGCTGTTTGATTGATATCCTTCTCTGCACAAATGCAGGATTGGAGTTGTCACAGTGAGTGCTCAGGGTATTTGATGACAGTGGAAATGACAGGTCAAAGGCACTTTGTCATCTCTTTTCCTCTATCTTTATTTCTTCCTCTCTTCCTCTGTCCCATCTACCATCGTCACGGCTCCAAATCCAGCCGGTTATCAGTGCCCCACCACCAGAATTCAATTGCTGCTTGTGTCTAAACTGCAAACAAATACGCAGTGAAAGTACCACAGCACTCACTTGCAGTTTTAAAAATTAAAATTTAGTCATTAATTATTCACCCTCACGTGTTCAAAGCCCGCAAGACCTTTGTTCATCTTCAGAACACAAATTAAGATATTTTTGATGAAATCTAAGAGCTTTATGACCCTGCATAGACAGCAATACAACTACCATGTTCAAGGCCAAGAAAGGCATTAAGGACATCAAAAAAATAATCCATGTGACATCAGTGGTTCAACAACATTATTCAACAATTTCTTCTTTTCTATGTCAGTCTTCGACATGCGTTCACGAGAGTGACTTTAAGCTGAGAAATTTGAGTTTCCCTGCTTTATGTTTTAAACGTCCTCTGTCAGACTGGTGAAATCAAGCAGCAGTTTTAACACGGGAATCACACGGCCTATAGGAATGTAGGAAGAGCTAATTAATCCCCCTCAACCCTGTCATATTCCCTAGTCATTTAGCACTAGCCCTCTGTCCATCTCGGTGCTCGTAACTGTGCTCATTTTAACTATGTGTCGCAGAGGCGTCCCTTGGGCCTGTTATGTTCACAGTGCTGTGTAATTAGGAACCAAATAAACCATCCTAGTATTTCAACACTAGTGGAATTTCTCGACTTGAGTGATGTCTTTAATATTTCATCAATTGAGCCCCTGATATGAAACAGACTTTTAAATTCCCTTGTCGAAAATAGCATCTACAAACACAAGCGATCCATTGATAGTGGCTCATCAAAACTGGCAAACCAAACATTGTGAACCTAACCATCAAACACTTCCTGAATATAAACCATCTGCTAGCTGACGTCTAAGTGAAGAGATTCCTACAGGAATGGATAGCTCAGTTCTCTGCCTGAAAAGAGTTTGATTTACAAGAGCCCATCGAGAGATTTCCATCTCCGCACACACAGCAGAGAAATGACAGCCTGTCAGCGATGAGCTTTGCTCAGAGATTGAACACTTTTGAAGTAAGGTGAGATAACATCTGGAGAGGAACAACAGTATTCGTTGCTTGTTAATTTGAATGATGGTGAACTCTTTGTTCAGTCAAAACAGAGTGTTGTTTTGACTGATTAGCTCTCTAACGTTATTTACAGAGGAAGACAACTTCTGGTTGCAATTGCTTGGCTGTTTAGCTCGATGTGTTTGAAGCATAATGCTGTGGTAGTAGGTTAGTACAGACTAAACCTTTTTTAATAGTCTTTAAAAGAGAGAAATCCTATCCTAAATCTGTTTCCACACCTGTTTTTGTCATATGTACCTCCATAAAGTTCAGCAGAGCTGGTCCACTTTTTCAGCTCTCAGAATTTTTCCTATAGAGATTTATAAAAAGTCTTTGTGAAAGAGTAATAAGCCACAAACCAAACAAACTAGTGACAAGAATGTCCAAAACTGTGATTTGAAGCAAAAAAGTATTTGAAAAATATAGGTGCAAGAAGCGATTAGTGAGGTTCAAGTGCTTTAAGACCTTTAAGCACATATGAAAAAAGAGATTATGTATTATTTAGCAAGCCTGTAACCATGTAAATCAAAGATTTCAAAAAGCATTTTTGGCAAATCGAAGTAGTTTACCCCAAAAATGTGATTTTTAATGTTTATGACTGTTATAGCACCACCTACGGTTCAATCTCTATAAAACTTTGCGTGCTTGTTTAGAATCATCTGTTGCAAGTTTTTGGTTAGGATTTTTATGCTTTTGGGTATATTTGGACACGCCCCTTTTCAAAACAACCCTGTTATAGCTATCCAAAGGTGACCTTCAACTTTTTTTTTTAATTATTGATCTAGAGAGTCCAGAGAATCGTGCTACTTATATTGAGGTTGAGTTAAAAAACCTAGGACTAGTTCACAAAAGTAGATTTTTTTACATAATTGAGAATATTTAATGAGCAATTTGACTGACAGCAGTGGTTCTTGAGGCAAAATTGCTCAGTATGAGGAGATCTATCATATGATATGAATATTATGTGTATACGTAAAACGCAGCGTGATTATGGAGGTGTAAAACTTGTTAGCGTCACCTAGTGGCTGATTTCTTTAAAAGATCTTACTGACCTCTAAGGCCATGAGTCGAACATGTCCACCGAATTTAGTTTCGATCAGCCTCCGTTAACCTCGTCTAATAGGTGCTCAAAATTCATTGGCCCATGGCGGCAAATGTGCTATTAGACACTTGTGGCACTTTGGACGAAGACAGAATTTTCAAGTCAATCATTTTTTCTTTGTTATAGCAAAACCAAGCGGGCAAACTCAGCATTTTTTTTACCTGTGACCTCAGATTGAGCTTCTACACACGTTATAGGCGTTGTTGTAAAAGCGGCTCTACCCCTTATGAATGTTTTGGCATCCTGTCGCCAGAAGTTCAACTTTTTTGATAATTACTGATGTTCAGTGTCTAGAGAATCTTTCTGCACTGGGACTAGTTCGCAAAAGTAGTTTTTTCAAAAAATCCAACATACACGAAAATTTTACAGGGTCTCAGTTGAATCCAATATTAGGCACTTGAGCCTGTGACTTGTAGTTTTTACTAGTTATGAGCAATTTCATACTTTTGGTCGCTGTAGCGCCCGCATCAGGCTGATTGGGGTGAGCTTTGGTGATGTTGTAGATGGTGTGAGTACTACCATCCCTCCAAGTTTCAAGTCTCTACGACTTATGGTTTGGTCTGCCTGATCACTTTTAGGTGACAAATGCTGATCCTTGGCTATTCTAACAATTCAGCGCTACACGCTTAAACCCCTAATCAGACAAAAAGACAAGTGTACAAGAGTACATGATGCTCAAGTACCGCTTTATTGACAACAAACCAAAATAATGTTCCTTTAAAGTCATGAATTATAGTTTACGACCTGTTTTACTTCCATAATGTGACATATTTCAGAGGTTCAACAAAACAACGGCAATTTCTTTTGTGATGCCTTGAAAACAGATAGCCGTGGATTCATTTAGCCAATGTCAGGGTTATTTATGAATGGAAGGTGGGATGGAGTCTTTGAATAATGCTAAATAATATGCATCAATCATAGTAATGTTTTTTATTGACTCTGAAGTGGTGTGTTATGATTTATTAGACACGTGTGTTTTTGTTGGGTCTGCCGTAGCCTGGCCGTGCATCTCCATCTGTGTAATTAACGTAATTACGGAGTCTAGGATCCACAGCGGAATCTCAGGCTGCTGCCGTTTGTTCAGTAAATTAGCCGCTTACCCTCACGCTGCCCATTTGTAAACTGAAAGCATGTATGTTCAGTTTGTAAAAGCGATGGAGTGTGTATGTTCATGTCAAGTGGTCATGGTTGGTTATCAAAAAAGCATCTTTCTCCATTGACGAGCATTCAAATGTAGCCTTGAATACTGACTGCTAAAATACATTATTTATAAGTTTTATTTCAGCATTATTTATATACGACCTTCGTTCATCTTCAGAACACAAGAGAAGAAGAAATTGTTGAAAAAGTCATTATTTTTTATTTGTTTCCTCACAAAAAGTATTCTTGTAGCCTCATATCAATATGGTTGAGCCACTGATGTCACATAGACTATTTTAATGATGTCCTTACTACCTTTCTGGGCCTTGAACTTGTCAGTTGCGTTGCTGTCTATGCAGGGTCAGAAAGCTCTGGGATTTCATCAAAAATATCTTAATTTGTCTTACGGGTTTGGAATGACACGAGGGTGAGTAATTAATGACGGAATTCTCGTTTCTGGGTGAACTATCCCTTTAAGTTTTTCCATCTAATATTTATCTAATGTCTAATTTTATTTTATCCCAGCTTGATTTCAAATATTTATCCGAGTACGTGTTTTGATATTTTTCTAATCAAAAACCAAATTCTAACATCCAAACTAGAAGAAATATTTGCCTTAAGGCTTGTGTAAGTCTTCTAAGGAGAAAGTCACACATGCTTGATATCACATGAACTGTGATGATGATGCTTGCTAGTAAGGCTTGCTATTACACTGTCTGATGGAACGCTGAATAATTCATCAGAGAACCCCCTCAGCGAAGCCTTTACTTTACCATGAATCTATGTCATCTGTCTTTGCACGTTTTTTTCCTCAAAGTACTCTTCATCTGCTCGGCCGGCAGAAGTAAAGTGACCCTCATGTATCGTTAACCGTCCAGCTCTGACAGGCCGGGGAGAAAAGATGCTCAGTCAAGTCCCTTACCTGTCAGGTCTGTCTATGGAGAGCGGCAGAACTGTTACGCTGTTCCAAGACTAGTTGTACCCGGTCGCATATTTCCCATGAGATTATGATTGGCAGTAAAGTGCATTCAAAAGTGAGTAAAGGGTTTTCTTTTTAGGCTTGTTTTTATGTTATTAAAGAGAAGTTTTTTCTGTAAAATTTCACACACTTTCTTTAAAAAAAAGTATGGTCTGCTAATTAAGCAAGTCCCTCAAGATAATAATAATAGTGATAATCTTGATAATTAACATTTAGATTTTCAACAATAGCTGTTAGTTTCATTTATTTTTATTTTTATTTAATTTGACAGTATTTCAGTTTACAAAAATATTTTATAATGTGTTAGTTTTGTCTTAGTTTTATTAAAATAACACTGCACATTACTTTTGACAAAATACATAAATAATGATTCTGGAAAATGAGAATAAATTGTTTCTTTTCTGAAGCTTTTGAAATCTACTTTTGAGGAGGCTTTTTGACCTTTTGTTTCAAAGGTGGAGCAATTTATAGGGCCCTGTGAAATTCATTTTATTTGTTCACAAATGTCATTTTAATTCTTTCTTTCTTGTGTTAATTTTTCTAGATTCTGTTTTAATAGTTTATATATATATATAATTAACTGAAATCATGAAACTTACACAATTTAACATCAATTTATTAAGGCCATATGAAATCTGTTTACTCAAATGCAGTTTCTCTGAACAAATTCAGTTGCCAATTCTGTGTTTTCCATTAATTTTCCGGATTCCATTTTAAAGGTTTCGTTAAATTTTAAGAATCTAAAGCATCTCTAATTTATTGATTTTTTTATTAAATTATGATTATTATTTATTTCGAATTTATTATTATTTTATTTATTTATACTGTTGTGTATTTACATTTTTGTTTTCTGGTAAATAAATTGTGGTAAATATTTTTTTCTGGTACATATTTCTTAAAAATTATGTTTTAATAATGATTTTTTTAGTAGTAGTAGTAGTAGTAGTCGTCATTACATTAAGTAATGTATTTCTGTCACAGTTTCTTCAAGTTAAACCAAACTTTTATTTTGGTGGGTTCAATTTTATTTTGACCTTTCAATTTCTAGTTTTCCTCAAAAGAAACAGTAAAATACTCATTAAGTGACTTAAGAGTAGTTCTAGAGATTCTTTATGTTTATGTACTCGTATGTTGAAGCGGCAGAGGCTAATAAAACTCAAGGAGTGTCACGTGCACTTTGGTTTGTGTGTAGTAAACGAAACCGTGCGTCTGCGCCATTCATTCACACAGAAACACAGAACATGCAGGATTCATATTTAAATAGTCTTTTGCAGCTTAATATTTACAGACACTAGTCCATATCGCTATTTGATATAAGTGTATTGACCTACTTTTGATTTATTCATCTAAACTGTACTTATGAATCATGCATAGTAAGTATCAGCATCCCGCCCCTTACCTGCCCCTCTGCCACCAAACGCACACACTTGTACAAAGTAAATCAATTATTTAACTCGCTCTCTGAGAGCATGTGCACGTTCAAGGCCAAAACATTCAGAAACACTCTCCTCTCATCAGCGCGGCCTTGTCTCGAAAGGATAATTGTGAAACCGAGCCAGCAAGCTAACCATCACAGCTTGAAAGAGCTTCAGAGTTCATACAGGATTCTATTAATGAATTATGACTTACATGTTTTATAGTATTTCAGAATAAAGACAAGACACAGAGCAGGCTGGCCTACTATTTTACCAGAAACATACGCCTGCACAAAAGAAAACAGAATAATATATGGGTGGGCGTAATTTGTAGTGCAAAAGGCGTAGCTAATGAATATTAATTAGTTTATCCACAAATAATTTTAAATCACTGTTATGAAAAGAATGAAAGAATGAAAATAACTATATTTTTTTTAAATAAAATACATTTACAGTTGAAGCCAAAAGTTTGCATACACCTTGCAAAAATGTTAATTAGTTTACCAAAATAAGAGGGATATTTTTTTATTTAGTACTGAGCTGAATGAGATATTTCACATAAAAAGACATTTATATATAGTCCACAAGAAAAAATAATAGTTGAATATATAAAAATGACCCTGTTCAAAAGTACACTTAATTCTTACTACTGTATTGTTACCTGAATGATCCACAGCTGTTTTTGTTGTTTGTTCATGAGTCCCTTGTTTGTCCTGAACAGTTAAACTGCCCACTATTCCTCGGAAAAATCATTTAGGTCCCTTTAATTATTTGGTTTTTCAGCATTATTGTTTATGTGAACCCTTTCCAACAATGACTATGTGATTTTCTTTTCACACTGAGGACAACTATTACAGAAGGTTCAAACGCTCACTAATGCTTCAGTAGGAAAAACTATGCATTAAGAGCCGGGGGTGAAAACTTTTGAACAGAATGAAGAAGTGTACATTTTTCTCATTTTGCCAAAATATCGTTATTTTTTTTATTTAGTACTACCCTTCAGAAGCTAAAGGAGATACTTGCATGTTTCTCAGAAGAAAAAATAAGTTAATTTTACCATGATTTTTAAATTCCAAAAGTTTTCACCCCCTGGGTCTTAATGCATTGTGTTTCCTTCTGAAGCATCAGTGAGCGTTTGAACCTTCTGAAATAGTTGCATATGAGTCCCTCAGTTGTCCTCAATTTAAAAAGATGGATCTCAGAATAATACAGTCATTGTTGAAAAGGGTTCAAATAAAAAAAAATGCAGACAAACCAAAGAATTTGTGGGACCTGAAGGATTTTTCGTAAGAACAGCGGGCAGTTTAACTGTTCAGGACAAACAAGGAACTCATGAACAACTATCACTAAACAACAACAACAAAAAACACAGCTGTGGATCATTCAATATGCATGTAAACTTTTGAACGGGGTCATTTTATAAATTCAACTATTATTTTTTTCTTGTGGACTTTGTTTAAACATCTTTTATGTGAAATATCTTATTCAGGTCAGTATTAAATAAAAAATAGCATGCATTTTGTGTGATCCCTCCTGTTTTGGTAAAATAATTCACATTTTGCAGATTCTGCAAGGTATGTAAACTTTTGACCTTAACTTTAGATGCTTCCTCTGTATTAGATACATCCCAGCTATTTAATAAAGTAGAGGACAAAATTTTCCATTGCTCAAACTTTCCAGGAAATTGTAAGTGATGCTTTTGGATCCTAATTTCTAAAGTGTTTAATAAAAACACCAAACCCTCCTCGGTCCACATGGCACAGCCCATCTATCTAAGAAAAATCCAGAGCATATTAGATAAACGCAAGAACCGCTCTGCAATTGGTAAAATGGAAATAACGCTTGTGTGGGCGCAGAAAGAGAGATGCACATTGATCTTTAAGTCTCTGTTGGAGTGGCCTGGTTTGTTTGATCTCTCCTACGCAGTCTCTGCCTCTCTGTCTCCAGATCACAACGATTTCACTGCAAAGCGCTTTTGTTTGTACTGTGTATAAGACAATTTGTTTCGTCAAACTGGTTTATTCCTTATGAGTTGTTTCATAAGCTTGTAAGAGTGGCCCCGTCATGATACATGTGTTTAATGTAAAGAAACATAGCTGTGGGTATGAAAGTGAAAAACTGGATGTCTCATGGGACGCTGAGCATGGTTCCCCCAACACATGATTTCTACTGATCTGTGTGTTCATACAAGAAAAAAAGCAAAATCTGTCACAGAGATAAGAAATAAGAAGTTGCTCGAGATGAAAGGTGCTACTGTTGACTTTAAGCAAAACTAAAAAACTAAAAAACCCACATGAGGTGTTCAATAAGCAAAAAGGAGATTTATACTGACGTTTGAGAGAATTTGAAAACATAATTTCTGGAAAAAAAGTCTTTTTCTTAAAGAGATAGTTCACCCAAAAATGAAAATTACCCACCCTCAAGCCATCCTAGGTGTATATGACTTTTTTCTTCCAGATGAATGTAATTGGTGTTATATTAAAAAATTTTCTAGCTCTTCTAAGCTTTATAATGGCAGCGAATGGCTGTTGATTTTTTGAAGTCCAATAAAGTGCATCCATCCATCATAAAAAGTACTCCACAAAGCTCCAGGGGGTTAATAAAGGCCTTCTGAAGCGAATCGATGCATTTTTGTATGAAAAACATCCAAATTAAAAACTTATAAACCACGAACGGTTTGTATCTCAGTAGTTCAAGCTGTGACCTCTCTCCACAGGTGAGTGATGGCAGCCTGACGATTGTTTCCATCAGCCGTGAGGACAGGGGAGCGTACACATGCCGAGCGTACAGCGAGCAGGGAGAGGCCGTCCATACCACACGCCTACTCGTCCAAGGTAGCACCATAATTGCCCTAAACTGTTTCTTCATGACTTTATTGTTTGCTATTAATTGAATGACATCACTATCAGTGCTGTGCTTTGTGCTGAACAGTCCTCTGTGTGTTTGTGTCTGTGTATGTGTGTACAGTCATGCTTGCAAAGCTGCATGCTGCATGGCACCCATGCTGCATAGCTACAGAGATAATTGGACTCCATATGTTGGCTGTCTGGTACAGTATAAAGCAGTAATGGGTTCACTGTCAGAGAGATTTTTCACCATAGTGCTGCCAAAGAAGCTTTGTCCTGTTGGGATCCCTAATCTGTTCTGTGTCTGGTGCTTTTAGATGCCATGCTAGCATGTAACCCAATAACGCAATGGATTTGTAACTTCTATTGTCTATTTGTTCAAATTTTTTATGTGTTATTTTAAAAAATGTAATCAAAGCTCGGATCCATGGCTGTGGCCTACCTATAATCACAAATATACTTACTTTACTTGAAAAGATTTTTATACAAATATAAGAGCTGTCAAAAGATTCAAAGTAGATTTCAGTGGCAGATTTCAGCAACAGTGCTCTTTATTCGCCTTATTCACACTTCTAGATAACAATAAAGCACTCCTTCCTATTTTTGTACTATCAAATGCCAGTCAAACCAGTATCAAACTTAATGCAGTCATAAAATGACATTCAATTTTTTTTCTGAAACGATTAAATTTCTTTTTTAGCCACTGTATTGAATGGTTTAAAAGTGAATCTTTGTAATTAGGGCTGTGAAACGATTAATCGCGATTAATCGCATACAAAATAAAAGTTTGTAATTACACACAGTACACACACATTTATTAGGTAAACTCAAACTTAGCGATTAATCGCTTGACAGCCCTATTTATAATAATAGTAGTAATTCTAATAACTATAATGTTAAATGATATCCTGTACAACAGCACAATCAACACTGATTTGGTGTTGGTGTTATGAAAGTAAAAAAAGTAAAAAATTTGTTTCTTTAATTCATGATAATGAGAAACTTTTTCACAGCAAAGAGAAATTTTATTGTTATAATGACTGAACAACTCATAATAATAAAAATATGAATAAGCATTAATCATTAGAAAGTTACTTAACTTTACTTATAAGAAAGTTTCTCATTATTAGTATTATAATATGTGTAATCATGAGAAATTTTATCATCGTTTTGAGATACTAAGCGTTATGATAAAGTTTCTCATTATTATGAGATACTTTGTGTTAGTCGTGATAACATTTATCATATTAGTGTTAATCATGAGAAAAAATCTCTTTTTTTAGATATTAAGCATTAATTAAAATAAAGTTTCTAATTATTAAGTAAATGGCAAGTCATTATTATGAGAAATTTTCTCAATAAACATTAATTACAAGAACGTTTCTCTTTATTATAAGATACTATGCATTAATCATGATAAGATAAAGATTCTTTATATTATGAGGTACTTTGCATTATATAAATGAGACTTTCTTCGACGGTCACTTCAAGTTGATTGTGTGGTCCGTTCCTGTTTGAGTAGATTTTTATTTATTTTTTTATTACCAGAATTAACAGTGTGGACCAAACCAAGAATATTTTTGGGAAACTGTGTCATGAATTTCTGTATTGGTCTTAAATATAGCTGGGTTTATCTGGGTTTAAGCGCTTTAATGCATTTAAGCACATATGAAAAAAGACATTACATATCCTGTAACCACCTAAATCAAATACAGCATTTTTGGCAAATCCAGGTAATTTACCACAGAAATATGATGATTTTTATTGTTTATGTCTGTTATAGCTCCACCTACGGTTTGATCTCCACAAAACTTTGCATGCTTGTTTAGAAGTATTTGTTGCATGTGCTAACCTAGTTTCGTGAAGTTTTAAGTTTTCATTTGGGATGTATAGGCATATGGGAATGTTTGGACACGCACCATTTCTAAATGACCTGTTATAGCTACCCAAAGGGTAAAGTTGAACATTTTTTTGATTATTATTGATCTAGAGAGTTCAGAGAATCAAATGGTGTGCTGTGGTGGATTTATTGAGGTTGAGCAAGAAACCTAGTTCGCAAAAATAGTATTTTTACACAATTGAGAATATGTCATGAACAATTTGATTGACGTCAGTGGTTCTTGAGGCAAAGTTGCTCAGTATAAGAAGATACTGATACAAATTCATAAAATTCTTTAGCGCCACCTAATGGCCGATTTCTTTTAAAGTTCTTACAGACCTCTAGGGCCATGAATCGAACATACCCTCCTAGTTTCAGTCGGCCTCCGTTAACCTTGTTTAATAGGTGCTCAAAATTAATTGGCCGATAGCAGGCATATTTTTTGGGATATGCAGATGTTCTCATTGACACTTGTGGAACTTTGGACAAAAACACAGCATACCAATTTTCAAGTCAATCGGACTAACTGATGGATAGTTATAGCTTTTTTTACAGTTTTTTTTCCCGTCGTAGCGCCACCTAGTGGCCAAACTCCACTTTATTTTTTTTTTAACCTCAGACTAAGCTCTTACGTATTCTGAGTTTGGCAAACATATCTCTTTCCATTTAAGAGTTATAGTCATTTTACTAAAAGCAGCTCTGCCCCTTATAAAAAGTTTAGATGTCCTGTCGTGACGGTGAGTCGAAATTTCCACTGTCCAGAGAATCTTTCTGCACTGGTTTGGTTCCGATCAAGTGAAAAACCTAGAACTAGTTTGCAAAAGTAGGTTATTCAAAAAAAAAAAATCAAAAATACCTGAAAGTTTCACAGGGTGACAGTCAAATCCGACTAATGGTTTAGGAGTTATGATCGATTTCGTACTTCGATCGCTACAGCGCCACCATCAGGCCAACTGGGGCGAGCCTTGGTGACGTTGTAGACAGTGTGAGTACTACCGTCCCTCCAAGTTTCAAGCCTCTACAACTTGCGGTTTGGTCTGCTGGATCACTTATAAGGACTTTCAACACAGCGCAATGCGAAAAACGCAACAGCGAATCACCGACGAATGGAGTTTTCATGGAACATGTAGGAATAACCATCTGTTTTCAGAACCCCTTATAGGGCCTTCAGTTAACAAAAAGAAAAAGTTTTCTATTAGTTTAAATAAAAATCAACTGCTGAGACATAAAAGTGCCAGGTTGCAGAAACACAGTTTTGTAGACATGTTGGCTGTCTAGCGAGTTTGTTTTTGTACTGTAATGTGTGTGTGGGCTGTCGAGCAGGACGGAGAGCATCTGTAGAGTCCGTGCCTGCACGGGGAGCTCTCTGCAGGCTTTCTCCACAGAAGAGCCCTCTCTTTACACTGGCACTGCCAACTGAAGCGATGCCCACAGTGGGCGGTAGAGTGAGATCTGTGGGTAGGCCGCTGCAGATTCTCACACTGGGTAGAATTCTTATCCTCTTAGCCAGTCATATTCAGATGGGACGATTGAGCGGTACCTATTTTAACTTATTCAGTATCATTCAGTCTGATGCTGCACCACTGAAAATGAGGTATTGACTGAATACAATATTGTATGATTCACTCACAATCGACTGAAATTGCCTAACAGCTGTTGAATATAAATTGCAGAATGAAGATGTATATTATTATACACTTTTATATGAAATTGTTTCTTTAATACTGTTGTTTAACCTTGAAGAGGACTGAGATTGGTATATGTTTCAATAGGATGTGACACATCCTGATATGTAATGCTGATTTATTATGTGTCTCTTTTCTATTTCAGGACCCCCATTTATTGTCTCACCGCCAGAGAACATAACCGTAAACATATCCCAGGATGCATTCTTCACTTGTCAGGCTGAGGCGTATCCTGGCAACCTAACGTACACCTGGTTCTGGGAGGAAGATAACGTCTTCTTCAAGAAGTAAAGTTATGATCGGGTTCATTACTGTACCATACCCCCACTGTCCTGTGTCCATGTGGAGTTTGTCACAGTCCATGTAGTTTCGTCATCATCATTGAGGCATCAGTGAGTTTTAGGGACTATGGCCATTGTGATACTGTTTTAGGCTTTGGTTAAGGGTTAGTTTACTTCCAAAACAAACAAAAAAAATCCTGATAATTTCCTCACGCCCATGTCATCCATGTTCTTGTCTTTCTGTTTTCAGTCAAAAAGAACTTAAGGTTTTTGAGGAAAACGTTCAAGGATTATTCTCCATATTTCAGTGGGGATCAATGGGTTAAAGGTTCAAATTGTCATTTCAGTGCAGCTTCAAACGGCTCTACATGATCCCAAAGGAGGAATAAGGGTCTTATCTAACAAAACAATAGGTCGTTATCTAAAAAAAAAAAAAAAATTATATACTTCTAACCTCAAATGCTCGTCTGCAACTTCACGTGTGGTTAGTTTGTCTGTGTACTCTGGTTCAAAAAGTTAAGGTAGGATGAAAAAACTCCATCTCATTTTCTCCTCCAAACTTCAAAACCGTCAACATCGTTGTTTTACCTGTTTTTATAAATGGCGTTTGACATTCTTTACTCATTCACATTGTAAACACTGGGTCAGTACTTCCGCCTAGTGCAAGACGAGCAGTATTTTTAGGTTTTTTTTAGAAAATGGCCGATCGTTTTGCTAGATAAGACCCTTATTCCTTGGCTGGGATCATGTAGAGGCCCTTGAAGCTGCATTGAAACTGCAATTTGAATCTTAAAACCATTTTTCTCCCACTGAAGTCCACTATATGGAGAGAAAACCTAGAATGTTTTCCTCAAAACCTTAATTTCTTTTCAACTGAAGAAAGAAAGACGTGAACATCTTGGATGACATGGAGGTGTGTAAATTATCAGGAAAGTTCTATTCTGGAAGTGAACTAACCCTTTAAACATTTTGTAAACCTTTGTGTTGTGACATTTTCGTAGAAATTAAATGTTATCATAGGTACACAAAATGCAACTAAATATGCCACCACTACTGTTTTATTGTACATTACTGTTCAGTAGTTTGGCGTCAGTTAGTTGTTGGTTTTTTTATACGTATATTTTTTAATATATTATTAAGTTTATAACTAGAAATTCAGATTTTTTTTTTATTTCATAATTCTGTTTTGTTTTTTAAAAGATAATTGTGAGTACTGGGAGATGTAAACCTAGAGCTACAAGGAAAAAAAATATATAATTATGAAATAAAAAATAGCAAATTTCAAATAGTTGTATCTCAGCCAAATATTGTCCTGTCAAAACAAACCATACATCAATGGAAAGTATTTATTCAGCTTTGAGATGATGTATAAATCTCAAATTTGAAAAATCAACACTGGTTCAGGGTTACATATGTTCCATAACAGAAATAAGCTACTTTGGAAAACAGTTCTTATAAAATATAAAACCAGAGTTGAATTTATTTGATCAAACGCCAAACATTTGAATGGTAGTGTTCATCTATTGATAAACAGATGCAGTTTTAATTTAAATTTACATTAGTTGTCACTCAAAAAAATTTTATTTAGTGCCAAGCTGAGCCCCCACAATAGAAATCAGAATAATCTCAGGACAAAAAAACTGAATTTTTACTTGGAAATTTTGGTTTTGCAAAATTTTAACAGAAAAGTGTAACAATGAAAGTTCACTTTGAAAGTTTGCTATGTGTTTCTCACTTGTGGTTACATTGTGTGCATGTGTCAGTGTCATTACACTAGTTTAGAGGTTCACACCAGTGTTGCCAAGTCCGTGGTTTTCCTGCAGAATTGGGCTACTTTACCACTGTTGCTGCGGGTTGTTTTTCATGTCCGTGGGTTGAAGCGACCCCAGTAACGTGATATTTATCCCCTTGGAATGTCATTTTTACCAGAGGAACCCCACCAAAACCCCAGTTGGGCGGGTTTTGTTGTGATAATCTGGCAACCCTGGTTCACACGTCTCAGATTGTCTCACTGTGTCTCGTTATTCCCTCTGTGCACTTGTATGAATGTTCTGACAGACTGAAATACTTCTTATATCAAATACTACTTGATGCCTTTTAAGTGACTAAATGGAAATGTCAGAAAGAAGCTCCTTACATGAAGACCAACTGATTTCATTTGACTTTAGCAGTAACGTGTTACTAAGGTAACTGCATGTTAATTTAGTAAGCATAAAAACACCTAGCACACAGAAATATTACACAAATTAGTGTGTCCTTTATGGTAACCTTGAGTAGGAATGGTCACAAAGTAATTGGCCCACAATCATCACGATAAACGACAAACGCAGCTTCACCGTAGACCCTCTCAGGTTCTCATGGCTCATACTTCTCCTTCTCTCCCCCATGACAAGAATATCTAGTGACATGGCACTTGTGTCATCATACGCTTCGCTAGCACTGATTAGAAGTAGCGGTGCCCTGAGCCATTCAAGACGCCATCATGCGTGGCCTGTACACTCTATAGAAAAAGGATATTATGTTTTTTTCTTTCTAATAGAGGCTCTGTGCCGCAGGACAGGTGGAAGCACAGGCTACACAGGCGTTTTGTCCACTGGAGCATTTTTGGGGTTTTTTTCCATCTGATCCCTGCCCCGGACACTCCATCTGTTTTTGTTGAAAGAGTACACTGTAATTCTAGCTGTGTATTTTCTGGCTTTAAATTAATTTCCGTAGACATACATATTTATAGAAATAGCTTAGAAAAAAAAGTCATTATTTACAAGTTTTCATGTCGTTTTATTATTTGTAACATAAAACTATTATACACTACCGTTCAAAAGAATGAGGTCAGTAAGATTATTTTTATTATAT
>JAHKKF010527749.1:0-19145 GCA_019740295.1 Labeo calbasu | reverse complement strand
AATTACTATATACAGGTTTATAATTGATGTGCATAATGCAAAATGTATAATTAATTCTAAAGTGAAAATCATGCTAACCCACTAGTAATGACTTAAGGGTAACTCTTTAGAATAGGGTACACTTATTTACTATTAACTATGACTTTTTCTAATTGCTAATTTTCTGCTTATTAATAGTTAGTAAGATATTTGTTAAGTTTAGGTATTGGGTAGGATTAGGTATGTAGAATAAGGTCATTAATATGTGCTTAATTAGTACTAATAAATGGCTAATATTCTAAAAATATGCATGCTAATGAGCAACTACTTAAGAAACCGTAAAATAAAGTGTTACCGACTTAGGTATTACCAAATCCATCAGAAGGAATTATGAAATATTTGGATCAGTATTCTGAAGTGAACATCATCATAACTAATGACTAATTAGTTATGATTGATAATTGATTTTTGTAAGGTTCTGGATAGTAATACTTCCCATGGATTTGGTTACACCTGAGTCACTGCTAGTGGGTTACCATGATCTTCGCTTTAGAATGCTGATCCAAATAATTAGTAATTCCTTTAGAAGGATATGAACCAGTGTTGGGGGTAATGCATTACAAGTAACGCGACTTACGTAATCAGATTGCTTTTTTTAAGTAACTAGTAAAGTAACGCATTACTTTTTCATTTACAAGAAATATCTGAGTTACTTTTTCAAATAAGTAACGCTGTTATTTTTTTTTTTACCTATTTTTTGACTGACTAGTCTCCTGTCTCCATGTTGAGAGAAATCGGAAGTACAGTGTGTGCTGTGTGAACATGATGATACTGTAGTTCTAGACTAAATGTGAACATGCAAAAAAACTGATTCAGTCTTCATCAAAATGAATTAAAACAGTGAAATGCAAACTCAGAATATGACGCAAACCTGCAAAAATTAAATGTTAAATAACACAAATATCCTTTATGTATTTAATCCCATTTTGTTAACCAGTGTCTTTGCTGCTGACCTTTGATGATCCAGTTCAACCATACTAATAAGAAAAATTACTTTAGATAAACTAACATTTGTGCTTCATTGTTTTTTTTATTGCTGAAGAGGCTGAAGAGACCAGAATTTACGTTTCCTTCAGCCTGAGGCTTATTCAATTTGGTGTGAAAGGGCTTTTACTTTTGCTAAAAATAGAACTTTTTATATTAAAAACAAACAAGCAAGCCCTCTCCAGATTTTAAAAGTAACGCAAAAGTAGTGTAACGCATTACTTTCCATAAAAAGTAACTAAGTTATGTAATTAGTTGCTTTTTTAGGAAGTAACGCAATATTGTAATACATTACTTTTAAAAGTAACTTTCCCCAACACTGTTATAAACTTGTATATAGTAATTTTTAGTAGTTCTCCAGGAGATATGAAAAAATAGTACTGATTATTTAATAGTGAACTACCACTTTCAACTCAGAACTATTACTACTGATTTGTTAATAAGAGTTTCTTGTTAGTTAATAGTAGTTACTAAAATATCAACAGTGCGTTAGTCATTTGTCCCTGTTCATTATTGATGGAACAGTATTACTGCATTCTTCAACAGAAAAAGTTGAAAAGAATCCAAAACAATTCTAAACAAATAAGTCGGTGGATTTTGATGTCAGAGGACAACAGGAGAATGGACTTTTTCACCGGATAAAACGTTATTATGGATTATGGACTTTGGCCAAAATGGTTTTGAGTTAAAAGCCTTAATGTGGGATTTGTTTCCGATCAACATTAAGCTTTTTACTTCACAAGACGTTAACTGATGGACTGGACTGTGCGGATTATTTGTGGATAGGGTGAGTGATTGATGTGTAATATAGTGTCACAGTTATAACCTCTTTTCTTGTGTTGTGTTTTACATAGGCTCTGTCCTACATATTGGTTTAGTCCTTTTGTGTTGGTTCCTTCCAGTTCCTGTTTGTCCTTATTTGGTTACTTTCCTGTTCTCATTGGTATATTATTAGTTAACGCCCATCATCTGGTTCCCCTCATTAAGCTACCCTATTTAAAGCCTCCTTTTGTTCAGTTTGCTGTTGGTTATTGTTAGAGTCACATGTGTTTATGTTGCCTTGAATTGTTATCTTCATGTGTGATTTATAATGAAAGCCTTTTGTGGATTACTTTCGTCTTCATCGCCTTCCTTGGACTAAACGTGACATATAGTCATTACACATTATATTTTTATGTATTTGCATTGCTTTGAACGTTCTCCATCGATCCCAACTTCTCACATGCCATGATTGGTCAAATATGTAAAATGCCTGCACGCTATTGGTCAAACTATTTTTCAGTTATTATCTTCAGCAAGTATGAAAGCAATACAAAAACAAAGCCAAACCGCAGACATTTTAGGTAATTTAGAAATCTCAGCCTGGGCATGTCCAGGAAAAAGAGAAAGTGCTGTATGGTCACCCTAATTGTGAATTATTGTGATGTTTTTATCAGTTGTTTAAATTCTCATTATGACGGCACTCATTGATTGCAGAAGATCCACCGATGGGCAAGTGATAAATTCCTCGAAATCTGTTTCGATAAAGAAACAAACTTATCTTGGATGGCCTTAGGGTGAATGAATTTTCATTTTTGGGTGAACTTTTCCTTTAATAGTTTTTGTGGTATACGTGCAATGTATAACACATCTATAATGTAAATCTATAATGAAATTATAAACGCAAAATAAATTGATCATGTTTTATCCAAATAATACCTGGCAGCATTCCTAACAGATAAAAATACACCAAATGTACATCTTTGTGATATGTAAACATTTGGAAAAAAGAGTGGCCTTAACTTCGATGTACTTCCATCATAAAATAAGTGCATTGTATCATAGTGTATTGCAACACGCTTTCACTTTTATTGAGGTGGGATGTGGGTAAGGTTAGGAAGAGGTTTGGTGGTATGGTTAGGTTAAGGGTTAAGGGTGGGTTAAGGTGTAAGGAATGGGTCAACAGTGTGTCAATAAATGTAATTACGGAAGTTAATTACAGATGTAATTACATGCAGGTATTTTTTTTTATGTAAGTACAATGTAAAAACATGTATGTACACAATAAGTGCATTGGGTGAAAAGGTTAATTTAAATGTAAGTACATAGTAGTTAATGCCACCTAAAGAAAAGTGGGACCAAAAAAAGAACTATACTTCTAAGTGAGTAAATATTGATAACTGTGATTGAATCAGACATGTCTTTTAGGTCTCTAGCAGTCCAAACATGTTGAGAAAAAAAGCACAAAAAAGAAGAAGAAAAAAAAGGGACAGAAGAAGAGGAGAAATAGAGAGAGAGGAGAGAGCGAGTGAAGGAGCACTCCTACGGGAGTTGGAGACATTAGGACCCATCAGCTTGACATACGAATCATTCTCTCATGTAAACATAAATATGAGAGTGTGTTCCTGAAGTCGTGGCAATTTCTGTTGCTAGGCTACGTTGCATTAAGCAGTGTAGCTGTCCCTGTTCATTTCGCTCCAGGGATTTCAAAGATAGCAAAAGAACCTGCCACCTATAATGAAGATTTTCTACAACTATACAGTCTTTGCTAGCTCATAAACATGCCTTTAAATGTATCAGTATTATGTTGTGAAAGTAGCTTTATTGTTGTATGATACTAGACCCTGTACTGCGTTCAGAATTAACTTAAAACTTCATTAAGGGTGCACAGATACCCAACTGGGACTGGTGAGGTAGGAGGAGGTGTATCATATAAGCCCAAAATGTTTTAATATCAAAGCCCAAAAATGTTTTGTATGCAGCTAAAATGTTTCATTATTTTGTGATGAGCTTAAACAACATATCATTCCTCAAGCTCTAAAGCCACAAGGTCTAAAGCCCTGCTAAACAGAATTAGTATATTTACATACAAATATATACAGAGAGAGAGAATGACTCTACATGACTTGAAAGAAAGGAACATTTATGGACTTGATGTGAACAGTCATTTGCTTCCATCAATATCTTGCTGGCATTTGAATGTACAATCAGAAATCAGTTTTCACAAGCTAATGGGATTGTTAGCTAAACATTCTTGGAACATGTTGTTAGCTGGGTATTTTAAGGATGTGCTTAAAGTCAAATATTAAATGTCTAATAGCATATAAGAAAGAAAGAAAGAAAGATGAATAATAATAATTCTAATAAAAAATATAGCTGCAAGCAGTGATTTCCAGGGTTCAAGCGCTTTAGGTATTTAAGCACATAAGGAAAAAGACATTACATATTATTTAGCAAGCCTGTAACAACCTAAATCAATTATTAAAACAGCATTTTTGTCAAATCCAGGAGATTTACAATAGAACTGTTATAGCACCAGCTGTGGTCCGATCTCCCTGAAACTTTGCATGCTTTTTTAGAATCACCTGTCGCATGTGCTCAGCAGGTTTTGTGAAGTTTTGAGTTTTCATTTAAGCTTTATAGGCTTTTGTGTATATTTGGCCAGGCCCATTTTCTAACCCTGTTATAGCTTCCCAAAGGGTACATTTCAGCAGTGGTTCTAGAGGCAGAGTTGTTTAGAATGAGGAGGTCTATCATATGGTACGAATATTGCGTGTTTTTTCAAATTTCTTACAGACCTTTGGGTCCACCAAGTTTTGTTACATAAAACAGACCCACCAAGTTTCGTTACGATCTGTCTCTGTTAACCTTGTCTACTAGATGCTCAAACTTAATCGGCCAAAGGTCGACCATGTTTTTTTGAGATACGCAAATGTCCCCATAGACACTTGTGCCACTTTGGACCAAGACCGTGCACAGTGATTTTCATGTTGATAGGAAAAATGGTTACCTAGTTATTGCCTTTTTTTACGTTTTTTCCTATTATAGCTGCACCAAGTTGCCTATCTCTGCAATTTTTTTACTGTCTCCTTAGTTTGAGTTCTTACATAAATGTGCCAAGTTTGGTGAAGATATCTCATTCCATTCAGGAGTTATAGGCATTTTAATAAAAGTGGCCCTACCCCCTTCAAACGTTTTGGTATCCCTCTTTCTGCACTGGTTTGGTTCCGATCGGGTGAAAAAACTAGGAAAATTAGGTTTCGCAAAAAATGCGAAAATTTCACACGCATGAGCCAAGGATTCCAATGACATTAGACACTTGTCTGTGCCTGGTGGTTTAGGAGCGATTTTGTACTTTCTTCATACTTTCAATTGTTGTAGCGCCCCTGTCAGACTGATTGGGGTGAGCCTTAATCATGTTGCATGCGGTGTGAGAACTACCATCCCTCCCAGTTTCAAGTCTATGACATACGGTTTTGGTCTTGCTGTTACTTAGGAAGCATAAACAATCCGTACAGCTTACTTTATTACTTGGTAAAGAAATTATTTATTCTGATTACTACTAACAAATATTTATTACAGCATAAAATTATTGAAAAAATATAGTAATATAGTGATGTAAAAAATGTAAATGTAAAAATTTAAATATTTATATATAGAAAGAGTTGTAAAAATGTTAAAGGATTTAACGTTTAACATTGTTAAATGGTTGCTTAATATATCATTTCACTAGAAAATAGTGCAGAATTCATATTGCTTAACATATATGGATATAAAGTTGTAAAATATGCATCAAAATGCCATTCCTTAATACCTGAAAATTTGTTGCTATATTTCAGTGAATTCATGGTATCTACAGCTGCCATATTTTACTGCAAATTAACACTGACCTGTTTTGCTATATTTGCTTGTATTATTTTGCAACATCATATTTAAAATACAATGCAGTGTATTTCAAGAATACCATGGAACTATACAGTTTTGTACCAGTGTTTCCTTTGCTGTTAGTCAAAGATGCAACAATCAAATCTATTCGCATATTGTTGAGTTGTGTTTTCTGTTTGTCACATCGCTGTCATTTCTTCCTGTCTTTCTCAGCTCAGGGCTTCTGGGATATCCTTTATGCTGGGCTTGCATACTCCTCAGTTCCTGGATTAGGAGCGCTCATACAGTTTCATGAACCTAGCCTGTAATAGTAACCTTATTTCAGCCCAACAATGCTGAGCACACACACTGAAGAGCGGCAGCACGTGCTAAAATAAAACCACAAAGATACGCTGACTGTACCGGTGCAGATATCAGTCAGAGTTATGAGCGAATAACACCACTGAGACAGTTAAAGAATTACAGGCAAGCAAACACATCAACCACTTTTTATCTCCACACATGTTCAGCGTTTATCGAATTCAGCCTGTGTTCTTCAATATGCTGAATTGAGGTTGAAATTAAAGATAGGCAAATGACTTTGATAATGCTGTTGTGAACGTACAGGTCTGTGTGCATTTAATAAATGCATATAGCAGCATTGCAGCGATGCTTCAATGCAATTTAAGCGCTGTGAAATTCTATATCCCAGTGTTGAATGTTGAATCTGATGTGCTGCGATAGGCATCCATCTGTTTACACGCTCAACATCACATTAGGTGAGGATGTGAAATGAGAGGCATTTTTTTAAACCACATGCCCACGGCACAACACTTCCTCTTCAGAATATAATTTTCTTCAAAATATCTTGTTGCTGTTGTTGTTTCACCAGGATAGGCAATACACAGGCCCATGAATCCTTCGGAACTCAAAGCGTTGAAGGACATTTGTACTAAATCAACAGGATCTTGTGATACCTAAATTCACATTCAGTAACTTTCAGCAGCATGTAATCATATATCGCATGAACGTGTTTCGGGTTGACATTGAAAGCCAGTAAATAATACTGTGAGAGATCCATTGGGCAGCTGCCATGAACGACACAACCTCCGCACTGCTGCTCTGTGTATTTGTGTGTGTCAATATGTGTTCTTACTCACAACTGCAAGTGTTGCTACTAGTTGGCCATGTTTGTGACTAGCACATTTATCTTTATTTATAATCTTGTTTGGAGATAAGGCATAGTGTATTTTTGTAACATACACAAATGTGTTTATTACAGTACACCATGTGAGCAATTAATGTATAGCATATAGTATATATTACAATGGTTATGTATAGATTTATTTATTTTTATGTGATTATAATTCTGTAATTTCTTTATGATACATATTTGGGATCAGTAAGATTTTCAGTGTTTGTAAAGAAGTCTCTTATGCTCACCAAGGCTGCAGAAATACTGTAAAAATAGTCGTTATTATGACAATTTAAAATAATGGCTTTCTATTTTAATACACTTTAGTATAATTTATTCCTGTGGTGGCAAAGCTAAATTTTCATCAGCCATTACTACAGTCTTGTCACATGATCGTTCAGAAATGATTCTAATGTGCTGATTTATTTGGGAAATTTGGGAACAGTTGTTCTGCTGTATGTGCTCATAATTTTTTTGCAGAATGTTCAAAATGTTAAATTTTAACAAAATAAGAGGGATCATGAAAATTGCATGTTATTGAATAACATTCAAATGTCAGCTGTCCTGAATTTGCTGTTTCACATAGCAAATGTTTATATATACTCCACAAGACAAAATAATAACTGAATTCATAAAAATGACTCCAAGTTTACATACCCTTGATTCTTAATACTGCATTGTTTCCTGGATGGTCCACGACTGTTTTTATGTTTTGTGATAGTTGTTCATGAGTCCTTTGTTTGTCCTGAGCAGTTCAGCTGCCTGCTTTTCTTCAGAAAAATCCTCCAGCTCCTGCACATTCTTTGGTTTTCCAGCAGCATCTGCATATTTGAACCCTTTCCAAAAGTGATTAACTATTACAAAAGATGAAAACATTCACTGATGCTCAAGAAAGCAACACAATGCATTAAGAGCATGGGGTGTAAACTTTTTGAATTAGATGATCAGGGTAAATTGTACTTATATTGTCTTGTGGGAGACATGTAAATATTTATGTAGCTTCTGAAGTGCAATACTTAATGGGGGAAAAAAAACTGTAAACAAAATAAGAAAAATTTACACATCATAATCCTGTTCAAAAGTGTACACCCCCTGGCTCTTGTCTTGTCTTCTTAAGCATGAGTAAATGTTTCACCTTTTGTAATAGTTATGTATGAGTTCCTCAGTTGTTCTCAGTGTGAAAAGATGGATCTTGAAATCATACGGTCACTTTTGGAAAGAGTTCAAATATGCAGAAGATGCTGGAAAAACCAAATAATGTGCAGAAGCTGGAGGTTTTTTTTTTTTTTTGAAGAGAACAGCAGGCAGAAGAACTGCTCAGGACAAACAAAGGACCCATGAACAACTAAACACAAAACATAAAAACAGTTGTGGATCATCCCGACAACAACACACAATATTAAGATTCAAGTGTATGTAAACTTTTGAATGGGGTAATTTATATAAATTCAGTTATTAGTTTGTCTTGTGGAGTATATATAAATATCTGTTATGTTAAATAGTTTATTCAGGACAGTACCTTCATGATCCCTTTTATTTTGTTAAAATTAATAATATTTAGCAAGGGGTATGTACATTTATGAGCACAACTGTGTGTGTGTATATAATATATAAAAAATGTAAGAATATAAAAAGAATATCATGTATAAAAAGAATATATATTATATACACACACATATATATATATATATATATATATTCTTTTTTTATTCTTTTTTTACTTTTTTGATTATTATTTTGAAAGATTCTTTGATGAATAATTAAAAAAACACACAATTTATTTAAACAGCAATCTTTCGTAACAATGTACATCTTTACTAGAACTTTTAACATATCTTGGCTGAATAAAAGCATAAATTACTTGCAAAAAAAAAAAAAACAGTACTGACTCCAAAATTTTGAACAATAGTGCATATTGTTTTTAAAGATTTATAGATTACTTTTTATTCAAAGAATCTGGAAGAATTCTGTTGTGATAAAATTTATAAATAGTATATCTCTGTAGTGTGTGGTGGTTGTCTGAAATTTTTACATTGACAATGTAATCAATATTCTCAAGTTATTTATTCAAAAAAAATAACAAAAATGATTATAACTGTAACAATTTAAACAATGTATTTAATTTGTGAACTTATGTTTAGCTATCATATTGTGATGGAGGCATTACCTCCTCTCACATGCCTTTCCCCGCTGAATATGTATATGTATATGTACAGCTGCAAAGCTACATTAGTGTATCTCCAAACAACATACTAAATCTCATGTAGTTCCTCTTCCATTTGAAATGAATGTCTCAGAATATAGAGATTTGTGCTGCACACTAAAGGTCTGCCTCATAGTTTGGATGATGTCCAAGAAAATCTGCTATCATCAAAGCAGTAGAAACGGCACACTACTCCACATCATTTCCTCTATTTCTAATCATCTTTCCTTTCCTAAGATTTGATCACTGCCAAGTCCTGATGCTCGAGTAGGTCTTCTACACAATAGACCAATATGGTTTCGGAATATGGAGGTGAGTTCAGTGATCAATAATGCTTACAGCCTCTAAAATGGCAAGAAATAATATCTGAGGCTAATGTGCCTGAAATTCTCATTTAAGAGTCTGTGTGCTAACCTCCTTAGCACGTCCCCTTGAGGAAACGGGGGATATGATTAGGAATTCGTTAGCAGGCTTCTATTTTTATGCTGATGACACACTTTTCTCTCCTCTCTCCCAATGTTGCTGGCTCTTGACTTTCTCAACGCTTCTCAAACTAGATCAGCTCTTTGCCACAGCGTCGAGAAATGTGACACGCTGTTCATTAAGAAAAAAACCAATGGCCTCGGGGAGACAGTGGCATAATGGATGAATCTGATTTGCACTTTACAATGTGGAAAATTGTTAAATTTAAAGTTGCTTGATTATACCTAGAACTAGAGATTGAAGGATTTGTTTATAGATCTATGTTTTCTGGAGGTTTACATTTTACTTTTAATGGTAACTTTTTTAAGGGATAGTTTACCCCCCAAAAAGTGACAATTCAAGTAAAGTACACTGAAAAGCACATGCATTCTTCAAAAAATTACTTTTATGGTAAACACATTTGCAGCAGCATGAGGGGTGAGTAAATTATCTTAATTATCTTCATTTGGGGTGAAATACACCCTTTAAGACTAAAGGGCAGAACACACCAGGCGCCAAGTGTGCCACACATCGACTCTTGTCGGAATCATGTTGGCGGCAGTTTGCCTGATTCAACATGTTAAACTGCCATCAGGACTGTCGAGGCTGCTGGCGCGAATGAGAATTCTGATTTGATGCTCAGTTTAGCAAACGAGTCAGTGCCTGAGAATTAAAACGAAGGTGATGAAAACGAGTAAGCACATGAAGACGGCACAAACAGAAGGCTGTTCTAATGCTACAAGTCTGAGCGATGAACACATCGCAGTCTGAGCGATGTGCTCAAGTGCAACTTTTTTGTCCAGACGCTCCCGACGCGAGGTAACAACACCATCGGCTTTTGTCGCTGCTAGCTCTTTGAAGTCAGCTTGGTGCGTCCCAGCCTTAAGACCAATTGACACCACACCGACAGACGCAGACCAGCACCAGCAGCCGGCCGAGTAGTACGTCACTCCTCAGATGTTTCAAGACCTGACAAACGCAGATTCAACATGATGAATCAACAAGCACCAACCAACGCAAACAGGGGTTACACACTGATCCAACAAAACTCAATTAACTATTGTTATTTGTTGGCATATGTCGGTGCAGTGCGAACTGGCTTTTACACAGATTCACACTTTCTAAACAGATTCACACATTCAGAGTTTATTTATTGGCATCTATGGTTCCATGAAGAACATTTAACATCCTTTCCAATGCACAAAAGGTTCCTCTGATAATTAAAGCATTCTTTATAGTCTAAAAGCTTCTCTAAATGTTCTTCACACTAACAAAAAATGCTTCTTTTAAGAACTGCTCACTGAACCCAAAATGGTTCTTCTAAGGCATCACTGCAAAACTCTGCTACTGGAAACTTTATTTGAAAGAGTGTAAAAGCATGTTCACACCAAGGACAAAATCTATTAAGATAATGTTGAAGTTATGGTTCTAAAAATTGTCCTCAATATTAAAGACATAGGCGCAGCGTGTGTAAGCCTGGCAATTTAGCCTTCCCCTGGCACAACTGACCCTTTGCAGGGAATTTGAATGACAGGCAATCTGACCAATCATACTGCTGAATCTGCCATTTTTGTCCGACAAACAATCCAGGCCAGAGAGTAGATTAGCATTGGTGGACTTAAAAGAATTGTATGTTTTGATGTCTTTCCGCAATTTAAATAAGATATCTTCTGATGTTCATTCATGTTTATTTCATACTATAACTAATAAAGAGGAGGAGATGTTTGCTTGACATGCCACTCGAAGGCGCTACAGCAATCTGTCACGTTACATTAAAATGCGACAAAACAGCATTTATTGTTAGATTTTCTTGAAAGTGGAGTTTCATATCAAAAGCAACCTGCTCTGTCTTGTCTGTCAGTGCGTTCTCAGTATCCTTTTGCTCCGCAATGTATTTTTCACTGAGTGAGAACATATGTGGCGTGAGAGTGGCATGGCTTGTTGGACATAGCAACAGTAACGAAGGGGGG
Organism: Labeo calbasu; assembly: GCA_019740295.1. Classification (NCBI taxonomy): domain Eukaryota; kingdom Metazoa; phylum Chordata; class Actinopteri; order Cypriniformes; family Cyprinidae; genus Labeo; species Labeo calbasu. Next base: position 7,669 of record JAHKKF010527749.1, on the reverse strand, counting down.
CGGGTCTTTGCGAAGGGTGAATTAAATTAAATCTATTACGTCTGTTGCAAACAAAGTGAAAATTAATAAAAAGTGTTGATTGCTGCATTAAATTAATATCTACTCAAGTTTCACCATATTTCTTTTTACAGCGTTGCACGTTATCACATACAATTCTGTTGAGCTTATGAATGCAATGATCAATCAGAGGCGTTCAGATGAGTCATCGCTGAAACGCCAAAGTTTTGCTCAGCGTGCTCACTCACCTGAATTCTGGACGTAAATTATCTCATAATAAACAAAGTGCATCTGTACGTACGATTTAAGTAAGAGATTCATTTAAATTGCAGACAGCTTTATTAAATATAACATTTTTTTTTTTTTTTTTAGGGGGCTTAAACCTGTGAAAGATCAACGTAAGTGATAATGTTTGCTCGCTTTGTGTATAGATTTTTTTTCACAGTTTGAATAACCGTGAAAATAAAAACATTGCAATTAGCAACTTACAATGTTTTTATTAAATTGTGATTTCGTTAAATACAAACTCAGTCCTATTAAGATATTTTATTATCCTACATGATATCCATATCTTTTACTTGCCCAAAAGACAGGTTTATGATGTTTGTAGTGAACAGATTACACTAACATTAGGCTACTTTTAGCCTTATCCTGGAGTTGGTTCAGCCTCTGCCTATGATTAAAAAATAGCAAAGTCCACACCACATCTATAACCATAAAGGCACAGAGAAATGATATCGTTGGAATCACTTTCAGAATTATTTTTTTCTAGCTGATAAGCGCTTAAAATATTGACACCCAGTCAGAATCAATCCTGCTATTACGAGGTTGAGAATGAGCTTAGAAAAAAAAAGGCGATATCGTCCGCTGGTGTGGACGCTAGTTATCTTCATTCAGTTTTGTAGCTCCTTTTTTTTCATTTGACCAAAAAAAACTACTGCCACTAACAAAGCTGTACCCCAATTTCAGTCAAAGAATGCAAAACCTAAACTAAAACTTGTCTAATATTTCTTCTATTGGTTAAATTAAAAACGTGTATGAATAGACGCAAAGCTTGGGGCGGAAATGACTGCATCTGTAACGCGTCCCCTCCTGGCCACTGTGGCTTTGGTATTGTGTTCGTGTAAACAGGACACAGGGCCCTTGGACAGGGTAGGTGCGGAATGTACTGTCTCCGCATTTGTTTTTCATTGAAAAGAGGATTGCGAATCCTGACGGGCATGATTAATCACCGCGCGCCAGACATCTGAATACGGCTCGGGAAAGGTTCAACTTTTTAATTCATCCTACACGCAATCTATTCAAACCAGCTGCTGCCTTTCCTCATGCTCATTTTCACTCTTTTCTCAGTGACCACTGCTGCTATTCTCTCTCTCTCCTTCTCTTTCTCTTTCCTTGGCTTTCATAATTATCAGGGGAGAAGGGGCATTGAAAGCTGTTGTTTTTGAGGAGATTTCGGTCGTGTCAACGTCTCAAGCCGCAGCCAACTGTCTTCCTCTCTCCGTTCGGTTGAATTATTATTTCAGCCTTACAGATATGACGAGGAAAACAGTCATTTTCCCAACAAATACCTTTGTGAGCGAGGCGCTGCTCTGTGTAATTGTGGAAAAGGTAGGAAAAGTAAGAAAATACATCTTGTTGAGCGCTCTGTATTTTGTGTCGGATTGATTTTCTGTTTCCCTTATTACCAGCAGACAACCCCAAGAGGGAGAAGTGGATCAAAACATTTTTGAAATGGTTCTGTCTCCGGTTCCCTTATTTTGTAGCTCACTTTAGAGCCAGTCCAATATTTCTCCTGGGGAGCTCGAACATACTCATCAAAATCTGTTGGGCAGCAACAGCCCACTAAAGCCACAGTGTGGTTGCTCCAATTGTATAAAACATCTCCTCCATTATGAGAACAGGCAGAAAAACAAACCACAGCATGCTTGGCATCAAAGTCATTTAGAAAACAGCAGACAGACACGGAACTATTTCAATAACCCCACAAAGATACCACAGGAAAACATTTGGCCCATTAAACTATTCACATACGGCCTAACCCTTTCGAATGCAATTGATTTCCCCCTCACAGTTTGAGGTGAGCTTAGGGTTCCAAAACCTAGTGAGTTCCCTTGCTGCCTACTACCTACACAGACAGCTTCCTTCTAAAGCAGAATCTTAAAGGGACAATTTAAAAAAAAAAACAAAAAAAACAAACAGACATCAGTGCTAACCAAAACTGGTTACCAACAGATCAAAGGAAGTCGGTTTGGAATGACATGAGGGTGAGTAAATGAAGCAGAATTTTAATTTTTGCATAAACGACCCCTTTAAGTGTCATTAAACTAGCAACTGACTTACATTTTTTAGGTGGTAATTTAAAAAGCCCTACATAGGAAGAAACTCTACCCACAAATGTTCCACATATGCAAATTATACCAATTGTGTTTATTGTTAGCATGTTTCTAAGCTAATAATATGATATTTAAAACAAACAAAACACAAATATTGGGTAAATTCCATTTTTTAAATTCCATTCCATTGCGCTGAACATTTTTATTCATAGCTCTATGATCAACATTTCCCTTATATTGTCCACACCGTTAGATGTCTTATGTCACATTGTTCATCACAGTGCATTCTGGGATTGCTTTTGCCGTTAGAATTTAGTCATAATGAGGCACGCTCTTAAAAATAAAGGTTCCAAAAGTGTTCCCAAAGAACTTTTCAGTAAACAGTTCTTAAAAGAACCATTTTGAAGAACATTTTAAAAATCTCAAGAACCTTTTTCGACTATAAAGAACCTTTTCTGCATTTTAAAGGTTCCAAGGATGTTCAAGTTTTTTCATGAAACCTTTCAAATGCCAATAAAAAAGCTTTATTTTTAAGAGTGTATCTAAAAGATTGTTTGCCTTTAAATGAACAGGCAGCTCAGCAAGAAAAAAAAAGAAAAAGAATAATTAAATAAAAAGAATTCCGGCCTAAATATAAGCTGTAAAAAGCAGAGATGGGAAAATCTATTTTCAAATTGAAAATAAATAAACAAATAAATTAATTAATAAACAAACAAACCTTCAAATGCGGATATGTAAACCATAATGTACTTTTGTAATAAGAGTTAAAATATGTTTCCAATCTATTAAAACAAAATGGCTAATGCCAAATGTATTTTTTTATAAATTTTGTACAATATAAATATATTTATATTTAGAAATGTATATTTTTAAAAAATGTGAGAAAAATAGATGTGGAAAAATAAGTAAAATTTACATTCATATTAGCCATTTATTGTTGGCCATTCTTTGTATTTTTTTAATCTATCTAAAGAATATATCTGGAAATATATGTTTAGCTGTATGGGAGAGCATTTGATTCCCTTCTTAAAATGAACGATAGCCTATTGGTAAATCTACTAAGCATTAGAAATGCATCAGGTGGATCTATTTTTCACTCCTTCTATCCCTGGAGACGTTTTAGCATATCTATGACTGGATCTCCTCCAATACAAGCAACACATACATCTGTTTAAAGGATTAGTTGTGAATAATGCTGAAGGCAGAGGGCAGTTTTTATCTGAGCCAGCCACTGCTGCATCCTCAGGTAGGCAATTCCAGAAGCCTGTTTGTCTCTTGAGCTGGCTGACCTTGAAAGACCCTTGTTGTTCCCCTGCACCGCCACACAAACAGACTGCAGATGATTTTATTGTTTGCCCTTTACTGTCTGAGAGACGGGAGCAGGGAGTCGGCGAGCATGGCGGAGAGAGAGAACATCAGTGGCACCCGGTACGCATTCGATTCCTCTTTGACGCGTGAACAAAACAGTGCAGAAATCGTACGTCTGCTATTCCTATTCCGTGGAAACAGAAAACATTGAGAGAAAATGTAAATGGAGGACTATTCTATTGGTATTATTCATTTAAAAGTATTGTGGAGTTTTTCCCCACTGAGTTTCTCCTCGGCTCACTTTGGAATGACAGTCTTTCATCTGTAGCTGCACTTGCGAGCGTGAGTCACACTTCGACTTCACAGAAGCATCTTCCAGCTCTCCCTCTCTCCTTCTCTTAGTCTCTGAGCCGAGTTTCTCCCTCTCTGACTTACTCTTTAACTGTGTTCTCTCTGTCTTGTTCCCTGAGGAAACAGGTTGAAGGATGAGCGACTGACTACGGCATGTCAAGATCTTGAGAAAAACAGACATTATCAAATGCACAAGTCAGAGTTTTAATAGCGTTTTCGATATCAAATGCAATGATAAGCACTTGGTTGACATCGGCTGCTGTTTATATAATACTGTAGATTGCCAGTGCCTATGGTTGTGTGCTCTGTGCATGTTACTGGAATAAATATTGGTTTTATGCTTCTTTGATATTGGTCCATACAGTGCAGCTGGAATTTACAAAGTGGTTTGTCCTTTAATGGATAGTCAAGGAAGTCTAAAAGAGAAAGATATCCGTTAGCATTCTCCTTTATTTCAATAGCAATTGATCATCTGGTATATGCTCTCACACCACACAACGTGCCGAGTCTTTCAAATTTTGTCATTTTTGAAGAAATTCAAACAATAGGTATTGTTTTGTGGCCCTTTAATGTGCCGTGACAAATTACTGTAGCGCCTCAATTCAAATGGCATGTGAACGGATAATTTCTTCCTCTTAACTAGTTATAGTATGAAATAAACATGCATGAACATCAGAAGCTATCTTGTTTGCACCGTGGAAAGACAAGCGGTCCACCGTGGTCAACACACACCATTTTTCAAGTTCTAGTCCATCAACGTTAACCTACACTCCGGTCTGGTTTGTTTGACAGACAGAAAAGGCAGATTCAACATTATGATTGGTCAGATCACCTGTCAATCAAACTCCCTGTGAAGAGAGTCAGTTGCATGGGAAAATGACATAAGAACAACAGCGAACAAGCACAGTTCAGAACCCTTCACTAGCGATTATGTATGCACCCATACAGAATAGTGATATATGACATACACTGCTCAAAAAAATAACTTTTAAGTCAACTTAAAATAATCTGTTACCTGGCTGCCTTTAAAATTTTTAGTTTAGTCAACTTGAAATGTTAAGTTGTACTAAATTACAGTTTATGTATTTGAGTTGATTCAACTTAAAATTTTAAGGCAGCTGGGTAACAAGCCCAGCTTTTAAGTTTAACAAACCAAATTTTTAGTTTAGTCAACTCAAATATCTAAGTTGTGTCTTAGTACAACTTAACATTTCAAGCTGACTAAACTTATTTTAGGCAGCAGGGTAACAAATTATTTTAAGTTGACTCAACAAATTGTGTGTGTGTATGTGTGTGTGTGTGTGTGTGTGTGTGTGTGTGTGTGTTTACTACAGTGTACAGTGCCTATAGAAAATCATCATACCCTGTGAAAACCTTTACCTTTTGTCACATTACACCCTGAAAAATAAATTAAGTCTAACTTCTTTGAGCTGCATGTACACATTATAACCCTCATTATTAAAGTAAAAAAAAAAAAAAAAATTCTGAAGGATTATTAAAAATTAATCAGTAAAATGCCTGATTTGGTAAAGTGATCAGAGTCTTAGAGTATACCATTATAAACTTGCTCAGGTGCAAGCAATCAACTTTCAGATTAAACACCAGGCTAATTGGCCCAACTGACATCAATAGTAGTGGTGTTGATTACTTCAGAATAAATTAGGTTCTTTAAGGTTCCACTGTTAGTAGTGCATGGTACGGCAATGAATTCACCATGGTTGGGAAAGTGCATTCAAAAGACCTCCGGGATACTGTTGTAGAAAGGCGCAAGAATCAAGAAGTGGAAGGCATATGGCACCACCAGCACATTGTCTAGATCAGGCCGTCCATTCAAAGTGAATGACAGAGGCAGGAGGACATTGATAAGAGAAGCTACCTGGAGGCCAAAGGCAACTTTGAAGGACTTACAAGGCTTTATGGCTGGGTCTGGTCAGTCTGTGCATGTGACAACTATCTCCCAGGCTGGCCTGTATGACAGGGTGGCACAAAAGAAGCCTTTCCTAAAAAAGTGTTACACTCAGTCTCATTTGTGCTATGCAAAAACACATTTGGAAGAGTCTGATACCTTCTGGCAAAAGGTGCTATGGTCTGATAAAACCAAAATGCACCTTTTTGGACTGAGCTCCAATCGCTATGTTTGGCAAAAAGCAAACACAGCACACCACCCAAAACACACCATACCTGTGAAGCACGGTGGTGGCAGCATTATGTTGTGGGGGTGTTTCTCTTCAGCTGAGACTGGGCAATTGGTCAGGATTGAAAGGGAAAATGGAGGCTGCCAAGTACATCCAAATTCTTGAGGAAAACCTGCATCCCTCTGCTAAACAGCTGAAGATGGGCAGGTCATTCACGAAAACATGCTGCCAAAACAACAACAAAATGGCTTAAGGATAGAAAGGCGAATGTCTTTGAGTGGCCAAATCAGAGCCCTGACTTCCAATCCAATCGAAAATCTGTAATGGATTTGAAGAGAGCAGTCCATTGCTGCTCACCACATTTGACTAAATTCTGCAGGGAATATTGGCAAAATATTCCCCAATCAAGGTGTGCAAAGCTAGTACATAAATATCCAAATAGACTGATGGCTGTAATTAAAGCAAAAGGTGGCTCTATGAAGTATTAAATCAACTGACTGATGAATTTTCGAACCCTGTTATTCTAGTTTTTGGTTTGTTTGTTTTTGTTTTTGTTTTTTATTAATTTGCAGAACTGTTGTGTTTTTTTTTTTTTTCTTTTATTGGTCTGATGTTGTAAGACCAAAACTGTAAATAAAGCTAGGAAAGTTATTAGGAATGGGGTTTGATATGAGGCTGTATGACAAATAAAGTAACTATTTTTAAAGGGGTATGATGATTTTCCATAGGCACTGTATATAGCATTATATCAAGAGTGATATTTTCATATGTGTTACCTATAGGCCAATATAATTTTTAGATGAAAATAATAATAGATGATAATAATAATAATGGTAGATGATAATAAGTTTATACCATATATAAAATTCCCGTATTAAAATGTGTATATGTACATATGTTAATACTATCTATATGATGATTTTCGGTCATACTTTATTTTAAGGTACACAATAGTTAGTAAGGTAGTTGTTAAAGGGGTCATCGAATGCCAATTTTCCACAAGTTGATATGATTCTTTATGGTCTTAATGAAAAGTCTCTAATATACTTTGATTAAAAATTTTGTAAAACAACACCCTTTTTACCTTGCCAAAATCAGCTCTGCAAAAATCATCTCATTTTAAGGGGTTGTTCCTTTAAATGCAAATGAGCTCTGCTCACCCCGCCCCTCTCTTCTCTCTGTAGAAAGACGATCTTGTTTACATTAGCCGCATTTAGCTGCGTTTAGCCGCTAAACTTCCTAACTACCACGTTATAAGGAAAGGCGATCACAAAGATTCATAAAAAACGCTTCAGAACGCTTTGATCAGAGTCTTAGAGTATACCATTATAAACTTGCTCAGGTGCAAGCAATCAACTTTCAGATTAAACACCAGGCTAACTGCCCCACATGACATCAAAAGTAGTGGTGTTGATTACTTCAGATTACTCACTTCTGCTGTAAATGAAGCTGGATCATGAATGATTTGCGCGAACATAGACGGATATATGTAGATCGGGAGGCGCATTCCATTCACAAACAAACGTAATCTACTGCATCTTC
>JAHKKF010527747.1:16047-28110 GCA_019740295.1 Labeo calbasu | reverse complement strand
AATGACCTATATATATATATATATATATATATATATATATTTTTTTTTTTTTTTAATTTATTTATTTATTTATTTATTTATTTTATTTTATTTTTTTCAGTTTTAATTTGGTAAAAAAAATGTGACCTTGGACCACAAAACCAGTCTTAAGTAGCACAGGTATATTTGTAGCTATAGCCAACAATACATTGTATGGGTCAAAATTATCGATTTTTCTTTTATGCCAAAAATCATTAGGATATTAGGTAAAGATCATGTTCCATGAAGATATTTTGTAAATTTCCTACCGTAAAAATATCAAAACTTAATTTTTGATTAGTAATATGCATTGCTAAGAACTTCATTTGGACAACTTTGAAGGCGATTTTCTCAAAAAAAAAAAATTTCCCTATACAAATTTATTATATAAAGTTGGTAAATAATATTCTTCTATTTATCCAAAATATTTGAGGTGAACCTGGACATTTTCAGTCTTAAAAAAAAAAAAGAAAAAAAAAAATTAAAAACATTTTTACTCATTTTTAAGGTTGTAAGGCTTTAAGGGTTAGATTTGACAAACCCACCTTACAGTAGTGATTTATTTTTCTCTCTTCTGTGGAGTAGTTACTATACTTCAGCAGCTGTGGTCTGCTTTGGTTTCATGTATCGCTCCACACTCGTCTTCTTTTGGATAATACAATAATCTGAACTCAAATCAATGTTTTTATGTCCACTGATGTATTAGTTTGGCACCGTAGTAATACACAGGATAATGAACTGTCATGTTCACAGTAAACCCTTCAGAGCGATACAAGATCCAGAATCGAACGCTTGAATCAGTGAGCAGAAGATGTTTGATTATTTACTCCTCTTACTCTGTAATGCAGTTGCACAAAAAAGTCTATGCTGCTGCTACTTACCATCATTACTACTAGGGGTGTGCAATATTGACAAAAAATATCTATTTTTTTTTTTTTAAGGAAACCACCAGTAGGTAGCAGTAATTCATTGTCTTAATGTGTGATATATTGAATCATTCATTCAAACGATTCATTCAGATTGGCTGATATGTTTAAAAGTCTTTATGAAAAGATTATTGAATCATTGACTCGTTCAAAAGCAGATTCACTCAGGAATGAATGAGATGTATGTTCTGCTTCAGCTTTGTTTGTAGCTATTTTCTTTAGCAAAACAGGAAAAAACAGGCAATCTTAAATGTAACTCACTCAGTGTCAACTGCTTGTTTTTGAACTGTTGTATAAAATGAATATCACATTTGTGATTGCACTCACACAAACATTCAGGAAAACGTACTTTTGTGTGATGATAACTATCATATCTTATGATTATACACTACCAGACAAAAGTTTTTGAACATTAAGATTTTTATTGTTTTTTACAGAAGATTTTTGTGTTCACCAAGCCTGCATTTATTTGATCCAAAGTACAGTAAAAACAGTAAAATTGTAAAATATTTTTACTGTTTAAAATAACTGTTTTCTATTTGAATATATTTTAAAATGTTATTCCTGTGACCAAAGATACATTTTCAGCATCATTACTCCAGTCTTCAGTGTCGCATGATTTTTCAAAAATCATGCTGAAAATTTAGATTTGATCACAGGAATAAATTACATTTTAAATAGAAAACAAAATATTTTACAATTTTTACTGTTTTTGCTGTACTTTGTATCAAATACATGCAGGTTTGGTGAACACAACAGTGTTCTGTAAAAAAAAACATTAAAAATCAAAAACTTTTGACTGGTAGTGTATAATCATAAGGTCATAAATGCTTATTTGCTGTTCAAGAAACACTTCTTCTTCTTCTTCTTCTTCTTCTTCTTCTTATTATTATTATTATTATTATTATTATCATTATTATCAGTATGTGAAACAGTTGAGTACATTTTTTTTTCAGAATTCTTTGATGAATAGAAAGATCCAAAGATCAGCATTTATCTGAAACGAAAAGCTTTTTTTTAACATTAGACTGTACCATTCAAGTAATTATAATTTGTTTTTAGGAAAGAAATTATAGCAATTAATACTTTTATTTAGCAAGGATGCTTTAAATGATCAAAAGTGATGATGAAAACATTTATAATGTTACAACAATTTCTTTTTTCAGATAAATGCTGTTCTTTTGAACTTTCTATTTATCAGAGAAACCTGAAAAATTCTTTTGAGCAGCAAATCAGAATGTTAGATAAGGATCATGTGACTGGAGTAATGATGCTAAAAATTCAGCTTTAAAATCACAGGAATAAATTACGTTTTTAAAATGTATTCAAATAGAAAACAGTTTTCTTAAATAATAAAAATGTTTCAAAATTTTGCTGCTTTTGCTGTACTCTGGATCAAATAAATGCATGCTTGTTGAGCATAAGAGACTTCTTTAAAAAAACATAAAATCTTACTGTTCAAAAACTTTTGACTGGTTGTGTAAACAAAAAACCTAAAACCCATACAGGGATTTTTTTTGCCCTTATAATTTAAATTATAATGGCATTTTAACTGCATTCTAAAAAGCTTTTGAACTCTAAAGACGTGTTTTTATGAGTTTCTTGCAACGCTCGATTATGTCAGCTTGCATATCTATAAAACAACATTTATGATGTTATCATTGTACATTTTTGTATTCAGGATGAAAAAATGTTATGCTAGCGCTGTTGCTGCTTTTAGTTTCTCCACAACACTGGTGCTATATTTATGATGAAACGAAAGAACAAAGAGTGTGATGTAAGAAAAAAGCACATCAGGCGCTTTACTTATTTCCTTACTTTCCTGTGGTACCATGGTGATGAACGTTTCCAGTTTTCCATTCAAATGCACAGAGGCTTTTTTCCAGACAGATACGAATCTCATTTCCCATGTGTGTGACGCTTCTGTAAATACACAGCGCTGGCACACAGCTGTGACCCTGATCCCTGCTATGATCTAACTTACATCAGGCCTTGAACTGTTCGGATGACGCTTTTGAGAGAATGAAATCACTCTGAAGCCTTGAGTATCTCCCTTTGTGTTAGGCAAACAAAACAAATGCTAACAAGGACAAAGTTCCTTTTAACCCACACAGTATGAATAACCACAGAGAGAGGAAATTGACATTAAAAATCATTTAAAGTGATGTCTTGTTTTTCTTTTCTGTTCTGTGTGCAGGCGATTGAGAAGAATTTGATCCGTAAGTCAAGCGGAGGGTTGACGTACATCGCTGAATGGAAAGGCGGACTCCTGGAGCACAAGATGGGTCACCTGACCTGCTTTGCCGGTGGTATGATCGCGTTAGGGGCGGACGGAGCCCCCGACGATAAGACGGGTCACCAGATGGAACTGGCGGCCGAGATCGCCCGCACATGTCACGAGTCTTACAGCCGAACAAGTGAGTGGGAGAACTGCTTTGAAAATGTTGAAACAAAAATGTTAAACATTTCCAGCAAAAAATTATTGTTTTATTTATTGATTTATTTTCTCAGTGTTAATACATTTTCTAGTTATGGTTAGAAAATTACAATGCAGTTGCAGGCTCCCTGAAATAAGAAATAATGTTTTGTGTTAAGAAAATAGAGCCCACTTACCCACCAGTTCAGATACAGGTATATATGTATGTATGTGTGTGTAAAATGTTAAAGAAAAAAAAAATTACAGCAAAATAAAAAATAAATAATATGTTTTTCTAATTATTATTTTATTTTTTAATTGTTTTTCCCCATGTGTGTTAATACATTTTCTAGTTATGGTTAGAAAATTACAAATCTAAAATAAAATAAAATAAAAAAAATCTAAAATTATTATTTTATTTTTAATTGTTTTTCCCCCATGTGTTTAAATACATTTTATAGTTATTTAGTTATGGTTAGAGAAAATTACAGTGCATTTGCAACCTCCCTGAAATGAGAGAGAATATTTGTGTAAAGAAAATTGAGACTATTTTTGTATCGTTTTTATTTCCTATTTTTCTATTTTTGGCCACTTGGCCACCAATTTAGATATACACAATAACATATTTCTTTTTTAAAATATTGTTATTGTTGTTGTTATTATTATTATCATTATTATTACTATTAATAAGAATAATATTAATATTCATTCATTATATTATTATTATTATTATTATTATTATTGTAAAGTCTTTAAATGATAAATTATTTACTGATTTACTTAATTATTTACTGATTTACAGATTTTTTTTTAATGCAAATTACTGTGTAACAGTAATGAGAATGACATTGAGAATAATGAGAATTACAGGAATCAAATGCACTTAAAGGTAAACCATGAAAATGATGCAGATATATCAAGATGCATTACAGTAATGAGAATGAGATGTGCATTTATTTTTTTTATTTGCTAATTTATTTATTCAATTGTTAACTTATTTTTATTTATTTATTTAGCAGATGTTTTTATGCAAAAAAAACTTAAGTGATTTATTATGAGGAGGCAATACCACAATTAAATTCAAACTTATTTACTTCTATAAATATTAAAGTAATGATTTTATTGTGGAAAACTGTAATGTGAAACAACATAATGTATTTAAATCATTAAATAATTTAATTATAGGTTTGTATGCTGTTTTTGCAGAAACATGCCTTCAGAGTATGTGATAGATTTTCCCACATATGTTCTGTGATTTGTTACTAGTCAAGCAGTTTGTTTAGCTGACTATGCAGTGCCAGTGTGATATAATACAGATCCTGGAGAGAATTATAAAGTGCTCACCCATAAGTCTGTCAATAACAGTCACATGGCCAATGTAGAGATTCCCTAAATCCATTGCTGTTAACCCTGAACACAACACACAAACTCAAATCCCTTGTTAAACACACACATACACAATCATCACCGGCCTGTTCATAATGCTTAGGTATTTTTAGCGACTGCAGATTATCAAAGGTCCAGATTATACCACAGCCCCTAATCCACATCCAAATAATTGTTCTCAGGAACATTGTAATCCCATAATCCCTTGTCGACATGAACGTTTGAGTGATGAATTTGACGCCATGTGTGTTTCAGGTATGAAGCTGGGTCCCGAGGCCTTCCGCTTCGACGGCGGCGTAGAAGCCATCGCCACACGGCAAAACGAGAAGTACTTCATCCTGAGGCCGGAGGTCATCGAGACGTACATGTACATGTGGAGGTTCACCCACGACCCCAAATACAGACAATGGGGCTGGGAGGCAGTGCAGGTGAGAACTCGTGTCGCGTGGATTTGACACATCGCTTTTTGCGTATCGCCACCAGTGTGTGACTGGTAAACACGTCGCCACATTAGGCCCGGGATGTAGGCCAGACTCTGAGTCACAGCGAGGCTTTATCCATGCCCTCATACGATCCCTGCACTTCAGCACAGCGGGATTAGAGACAATGGAGACCGCCAGGATCTCACAGCCTTGTAATTGTATCATAATGACTTCAGATTGCCATTGTGATGTGTCTATCCCTTCAGGCGATACATCACATCTCTTCCTCCTTTGCTCTCCCTCTGCCATCTAGTCCTCTCACAGAAAAATGTGCTGGCTCAACACGCAATGAATGAAAGACTTGATTCTTTGCTTCAAAAATGACTTTGTCAAATCCTCAGTATCAGGGGTCATGAACTGCCTTTGTTTATTATTTTGTACAGTTCTCTGAGGTCCACTTGTAATGTTATCACGATTTTTACCATATAGATCATAATAATGAGACTTCAACCGCCTACATAGCCTAATAAGCACTCAAGCGCTTGCAAAAAGTTTGCCATACCACACCGGCAAATATAGTAATTATGAATGTAGGCAAGTACACAGGGAGTTTCAAAGTTTTGCGCTCATGTTCACAGAGACCGAGAGGCCAGATAGCGCATCCTTTTTGCTTTCATTATTTTACAAAAGCGCAATGTTTCGTTGTTATTGTGAGTGTGCACAAATGAACGTAGAGTCTTTACAGATTCGAAAGAAGTATTACTCTTATCTGTATGAGCAAAAATGATGGAGTATTTTAAGAGCAAATGACTACACTTCTTAATGACCATGTAAAGTTGCTGCTACTAACATATTTCAGATGAAAAGCCATATTTGAGGTCGATGAATTACAGGTGAGCATTTGGATGTCCTGCCTTATGTACTATTGTACCACATAGACCAGCCTCTTCCTGTGGATTTTTTTTTTTTCTGCGACTAAGCGAATAATAACATTTTTGTTGACTATTAGGGGCAGCCCCACAAAAAACATCATAATTTGGAATAGAATTTTGGAAGTCCCGCGTCGAATTGTCGCCCGGTTACTGACGTAACCTTGGTTCCCTGAGTTAAGGGAACAAGTGTTGTGTCACTGACGTTAATTGGTAATTGTAAACGAATCCATGTTAAAATAAAGTGAACAAAAGAGTTCTTACTGACGCGGTCTGGATCTTCATTAAAAATAAAGTTAATCTACTTTTTCCTAACATTTGGATCAGAATGCAAAAAGTTTTTTCAACAACTTGGCACTGCAGAGCGGCTTGGTTTTTTTTAGAACCATCTTTATCGTTTAGTTTCTGAATAGACCTGCACGTTCGCCTCTCTGGCAAACACTATGTGCGAATGGGTGGGCGGGGCTAAACAGGCAGTGATGTCAATCTTCTTCTACCTATTACATCATAGAGTAGAACATTTCAAAACAATTCCAAACCTTCGTTCATCTTCGGAAGACAAATTAAGATATTTCTGATGCAATCCAAGAACTTTCTGTCCCTGCATAGACCGCAACGCAGCTGACACGTTCAAGGCCCAGAATGGTAGCAAGGACATCATTAAATTAGTCCATGTGGCATCATTAGTTCAACCGTAATGTTAAGAAGCTATGACAATACTTTTTGTCACTTTTTTGCCATTGTCAAAATCCTTTTATGGACAAATTGGCTCTGCAGAGCAAACTGTTGTTTTCAGAGCCATCTTTATTGTTTGGTTTCTGCGTAGACCTAAGCATTCGCCTCTCTGGTAAACACTATGCGCGAATGGGTGGGCGGGGCTAAACAGGCAGTGATGTCAATCTTCTTCTGCGGAGGCGGTGCTTATCTACCTGTTACGTCATAGAGTAGAACTTTCCAAAAGCTGTCGTTTTGGCAGACCGCCTTTAATATAAGCTGTTTTTAGACGTAACGACAGAGTTTTGAGTTCTGAAACTTACAGGAAGTGTTTATAGTACAATGACCGCTCATATGTCAAAAGATCAAAGGGAATTTTGGTTTGTCAGTTCATGACTCCTTTAAAATGTCCCTTTTTGCACTCTTCACAGAACCACAACACAGATCATTTTGATTATAATGTCACTTTTCACAAATAGTGCACAAATTTATTTTATATTTGCCACGTTCATACTTCAAATTCTGTCATTAATTACTCACCCTAATGTTGTCCAAACCTGTACGACCTTTGTTCATCTTCAAAACATAAATTAAGATATTTCCAGTGAAATTCGAGAGCTTTTTGACTGTGCATAGACAGCAAAGCAACTCGTTTAAAGCCCTTGAAAGGTAGTAAGGACGTTGTTACAATAGTCGATCTGACTAGTTCAACCGTAATTTTATGCAGGTATGACAATACTTTCTGTGTGCAAAGAAAAAAAAAAACTTCTGTTTCAGTCTTTTTATATAGAATTGTGGGTTGGGGGTCTCTTGACTTGGCCCAGCAAGCACCTTTGTGTCAGTGTCCTGTCTCTGAAAATGAAATGTACATGACACTTGCTAGGAATGTGTAAAACTATTACATTGACACTGACAGATACATTTGTGTCTTTGTATATCAGGCTCTGGAGAAGTACTGCAGGGTGGACGGGGGTTACAGCGGAGTGAGAGACGTCTACGCTAACACTCCCAACCACGATGACGTGCAGCAGAGCTTCTACCTGGCTGAAACACTCAAGTGAGTACAGAGCACACAAACATACACAGCTGTTGGAGAAAGAAAGAAAATGAGACTGACTGTGAATCTTCAATGACAGACTGAATGAGAGGAAAGCTCTTCAGTTAGAATGCGTGTATTGAGCCAATTCTCTGTCAGAGCGAGAATCGTCACTGTCAAGGTGATTGAGACACAAGACCGTGACAACGCAAACTCATTTACAGACATCTTTATCACACAACATTCGTCATTACAAACAGATTAATGAAAGGAGTGAATTAAAAAAAAAGTCAGTTATTTCGTCAGAGCACAAAATTTACAGTTGCAGAGTTAGCGAGGTCACTGTGCTCTTCAGTATTCTGTTTTTTGGGTTTTCTGATATATCCTCCTAGCTCTCCAGTCCTCCCATTTGATTGCGTTTTAAAAGGAAATCGCTGTTCGAGTCTCATCCTGCCACGCCAGACAGCGTCTCTCCATTTCTCCTGCCTTTAATACTCCGGAGGAGCGCTTGCCCTTTGGCCAGGAGGAGTGCAGCGCACACAATTGAGCAGAGAAAAGACTTAGCAATTCTTTGAGAGCGAGAGAGAGAGAGAGCGAGTGCATCCAAAAACCCCTGCTTTCAACTTTTCCCACTCTGGTTGTTTCTCATTCTGTTGTTGCTCCTGGCTTGCTTTCGCCCCTTTTGCACAGTAAGTGCGTATTAAGTAATGATTCTTCTTCAGAGCCAGACTGTCTGGCGGGCTGAAGGATCAGAGTTTCCTGTTCATAGAAATGCTCTCAATGTGTTTGTGGGCATGACTCTGCTCTTTAACATGCTCACTTCAGCCCACTACATCAGCTCTTATCCACATGCTGAACCACTAAAGGGATGGTTCACACACAAAAAAAGACAAATTTGGTCATCATTTACTCGCCTGAACAGCCAAAAGTTTACATACACCTTGGAGAATCCGCAAAATGTTAATTATTTTACCAAAATAAGAGTGATAATACAAAATGCATGTTATTTTTATTTAGTACTGATATGAATAATATATCCCTGGTGAAAAAACAGCATATGCTGTTAGGTGTGTACATATAGTCCACAAGAGAAAATAATAGTTGAATTTATAAAAACGACCTGTCTAAAAGTTTACAAACGTTTGATTCTTAATACTGTGTTGTTACCTGAATGATCCACCGCTGTGTTGTTTTGTTTAGTAATAGTTGTTCATGAGTTCCTTGTTTGACCTGAACAGTTCCTGCCTGCTGTTCTTCAGAAAAATCCTTTGGGTCCCACAAATTCTTTGGTTTTTCAACATTTTGTGTATTTGAACCCTTTCCAACAATGACTGTATGATTTTGGGATGCATCTTTTTACACTGAGGACAACTGAGAGACTCACTGATGCTTCAGATGAAAAAAAATGATGCATTATGAGCTGGGGGTGAAAACTTTTGGAATTTGAAGGGGTAAATTAAATTAATTTTGTCTTCTGAGGAACATGTAAGTATCCTTTTTAGCTTCTGAAGGGCATTACTAAATGACAAAATATGATATTTAGGCAAAATAAGAAAAATGTGCACATCTCCATTCTGTTCAAATGTTTCACCCCCCAGCTCTTAATGCATTGTTTTTTCTTCTGAAGCATCAGTGAGTGTTTGAACCTTCTGTAAGAGTCCCTCAGTTCAAATACACAAGAATGCTGAAAAACCAAAGAATCTGCGGGACTTGAAGGACTTTTCTGAAAAACAGTGGGCGATTTAACTGTTCAGAATAAACAAGGGACTTAAAGGGAAATTAATTAAATTAAATTAATATTTAAAAAAAAACAACAAAAAAAAACAGAATAAACAAGGGACTCATGAACAACCATCACTCAAAAAAAAAACAGCTGTGGATCATTCATGTAACAACACAGTATTAAGAATCAAGTGAATGTAAACTTTCGAACAAGGGTTATTTTCATAAATTCAACTATTATTTTCTCTTGTAGACTATATGTAAACACATTTTATGTGAAATATCTTATTCAGTACTACATAAAAAATAACATGCATTTTGTATGATCCCTCTTATTTTGGTAAGACAATTAACATTTTTGCAGATTTTGCAAGGTGTATGTAAACTTTTGACTTGTATGACCTGTATGACTTTCTTGCTTTTGTGAAAAAGAAGATATTTCAAAGAATCTGTGTTCATACAATGTGGAGTCCAAAACAGTGGGGAGCCGATATAACAGCCCATATTTGTCTTTTTTTTAACACATCGGCCAGTGTTGTTTTTTTAAAGAAAATAGTTGACCCATAAATGAAAATTCTGTCATTAGTTACTGACCCTCATGTCATTCTAAACCTGTAAGACAGTCGTTCATCTTCAGAACACATATTAAGATATTTTTAAAGAAATCTGAGAGCTTTCTGACCCTGCATTGCAATGCAGCTGACACGTTCAAGGCCCAGAAAGGTAGTAAGGACATTGTTAAAATAGTCCATGTGACATCAGTGATACAACCATAATGTTATGAAGCTATGAGAATACTTTGAGTGTGCAAAGAAAACAAAAATAATGACTTTATTCAACAATTTCTTCTCCTCCGGGTCAGTCTTTGACGCACATTCAATGTACCATGTACCATGTACCATGACATGTACCATTCAGTATTTTGAGCTTTCACTTAAAAGCAAGATAGTAAAACCAGGACACACTTCCACTCAGCTATCTCCATCATTCAAAATGGCCTAAAAATAAAATATAAAAGTGGTAATCAGCTTAATAGTTGTTGGGTTCCTTTCACTTGCAGATGCAGTATGACTTCCCGTGACCTCTGTTGTTAAATAAAGCTGCCTGGCCTCATTTATAATTGCCATTCATCTTGCAGTTTCTTTCTACCCAGTGGCAGAGTATTACAAGCGAAGGTCTGAAGATCATACTCTCTCCAGCAGGAGGCCAGGTGCGATTTAAGGCGCCAGGAGTGGTTCATCCAGTAGACACGCATGATTTAGCTTTAACTCTGGAGGCTTGAGGTCAACAGCTTATATTTTCAGAGGGGCATCGAAGTAGAGAGCCTTTCATCAGCGAATCTCCAGCCAATGCATGTCTGTTCAGAGAGGAAACCGAGAGGGAGGGAGGGTTAGAAAGCGTATTATCAAGGTCACAACTTCATCAGGAAACAGGCGTCAGCATCGCCGTCTCTGGCTAAAGTTTATAGACTGTAATTTTTAACGAGTGTCATCCAGCTTTCCAAATAAAGATGTGCCTTCTAACCTATAGGGTGTTTTTTTCCCTCCTTGGCTGCAGGTTTTGAATTATGGCCTTTGCTTGTAAAACAATGTCCTTTAGCTATGGCTGTCAGCCACAAGTTGCTACTCTCAGCCAAAGGAAGTGAAATGTTTAGACCTTTTGTAATTTGTAATCGTCATCCCTTATTTACGCTGTTGTTGTTATCTTGGCAGTCTTTTGCTTGGCAGACACAGTTTTACTTCATCAGCACTTGGGAGATGTTCGTGTTTTGTTAACGAAGTAAACATTCAGATTTTAAGAGGTAGATTTATTTATGCAGGTTGGCATTAATTAAGATAATTAGTGGTGTCTGTGGTTTTACTGTTGTGCATGTTAAGTATTAAACTTTGGCGTGTAACGAGACGCCATTTGTGATGACATAAATGATACCTCAGATGAGTCCTGTCAGACTTGAGTGATAAACAAGTGGAAAGTGTAGACTTTGTATGTATATACAAGCGTATGAAAACTTTTGAACTGGGTCATTTTTATAAATTCAACTATTATTTTCTCTTGTGGACTAAGTGTAAACGTCTTTTATGTGAAATATCATGCTTTTTGTATGATCCCTCCTATTTTGGTAAAATAATTAACATTATCTCATATCAATATCTCATAATTAGAGTACATAAAAAAAAAAAGTCATATTGAGAGTAGCATTTAATTTTTTCCCGTATTTCAATATTCATTTTATTTTTTTTATCCATTATCAGGGCTCTAGGCTTACTTTTCTTTTAAGAGCACTTGAAATCAGATGAAATCAGTATTAACAAAATTACTTTGTACTACAGAGGTGGCACAGAAGAACACAAAAGTGGCTTGTAGGTGTATTTTCATGTTTAATGAGGCTCAGAGGTGGCATGAGAGCAATCAAATTCATAAATTCATGTTGAGATTAATGTTTTAAATATAAAACTTTGAATATAGAAATATTAAATGATTTAAATAACTGAAA
>JAHKKF010527747.1:0-15997 GCA_019740295.1 Labeo calbasu | reverse complement strand
AACTGAGTCACTGACTCACTAGATTCGTTTAAAAACGCAGATTCATTCATAAACGAAACTCCACTGTGTTTGAATGGAGATGCGCAGCGGCTCAGTTTTGACTATTCAAACTATTTTTGATGAAAAAATAGAGCAAAATCAGGCAATAGTGTTATAGTCAGAAAATATAAGTCACTTAATATTAACTTCTTGTTTATTTAACTGTTGAATTAAATCAATATCTCATTTACAAACTCCTTTAAAAATCATTAAAAGCTGTCACTTGTCTTAGTTCATCGCAGTCTCACAAAGTTCCATTATAATCAATGAAGCTCTCTACACTGCACAATGAATCTCTTATTTTCACTCTCTCTACACTTTCTGAAAAGATTTGTGAGATGTGTTACTCAATGTTGCAAAAACACAGAAACCTTTGAAGCTCCACTCAGGATAAACACAAATATGCTGATCGGGTCAGTCGCACTAATTTTGAGCAGTAATTTTGAGTCGCAAATGCAAAATGGTCGCCCTGATTAGAACCCATTTAATTATCCTTTTTCAAATTGCCAGTAGGTGGTGGCAAGTCGCTGTCTTGACGAGTGAAGCATTCGGTCATTCATCAACTGATTCGTTCAAACATCTGAATGATTCAGAAGGAAAGCAAATGACTCTTTTTATGAATGGGTCATTGAATCATTGACTCACTCGATTTGTTAAAAAACGCGGATTCATTCAGTAGCGAAACGCCGCTGAGTGTTTCTCGTAGATGCACAACAATTGAGCAAAACAGACAATATTGCGTCTAAAACTTAATTAACTTTTTATTTATTCAGCAATTAACTTTTATTCATTTGTATTGCAGTCTGAATCGTGCATGTATTTGAGAAACCCAGCACTCTTGCTTGTGTGATGTTGCTAAACTTAAAACCCATCAAATGAAAAACCAAAAACCCATAAAATTACACTGACTCGGTTGAACCGTGACCGTTCATATTGTGAAAATCTATTCAATTCATGCAGTTTAGCTGTACTTAGAGTCTAGTGATAATTATTTCCCTCTCATAACCTTGATGTTTATGCTTCTAATTTATGTACATAATCATGTTTTCCAAATACCACAAATCTCTTACAGGCAACCTTACTGGGATTAACTATATTATAAAATGCCCTTGAAATATCTGAGTGATTTTCTTTCTTTATTTCTCAGGTATCTGTATCTTTTGTTCTCCGACGACGACCATTTGCCCTTCGATCACTGGGTGTTCAACACCGAGGCTCATCCTCTTCCTGTCATTAAGAAACAGACCCCTGAAATGGCAAACCATCTCAAGTAATCTTCATTCAACCCCAAAGCGCCACTGAGACGTAACTTCCTGGACCTGCTTTAACAGTGGACAAGAGCTATGGACGCAAACCCCCTGTGGCTGGAGAGTTCTTGTCGTCCAGGACTTTTCCTGGAGCCTCACGCGTTTCTCCCCAACCGTCTCTCCTCTGCCGTCTCTTCTCGGGATTCTGCATGCTGCCCCGTCGCCTCTTTCTCTACTCCAGATTCTATGAACACGTCTCTGAACCTCAGAGACCCAGAAGGACCATATTTCCTCTGTGAGGAGACCGGACCAGACCGTTTTCCATCGCCCTCCCACACACGTTATGAAGCCATAGGTAACTCAAAGTGCATCGACGTCCTTGTGTTTTTTGCATCATGTGCGTTTACAGGAGCGAAAATATAAGATTTCCAGCGAACTTCGCTGCTCTTGCTGTCAGTTTCTTTCGGGATGAGGTTTGGTTCGGTATTTGAGGCTTTATTCGACAGCAAGGTAGTAAAACCAAGTCAACTAGTGCCTTTTAGTCTTACTGATCATTTTAGTCCAATTTTAATAGCAACGCTCTATTTATTTTCGCTGTGACCGAAAGTATCTTCCTACCGGCCTACAGCCCTCTTACCCTCGTGATGGATGTATGAATCAGTCGTTTATCGTTCATTCCTCTACATTTGTGAGCTTACTTTGTTTCATAAAATGTGTACAAAATGTGTTTTAATTGTTTACTTAATCAATGGAGGCAGAGACTTTTTATCCTAGACATGTAAAATAGAGTACTTTGTGTTAATTTATTACTCAAGACGTAGGGTTTTTCGTCTTTTTTCAGTGTGGAGGGCACAAAACTACAGAGCCCCTAAAGAAGACATGATAATAAGATTACAAAATTAGATGAGAGCGAAAAATTACATTTCAGTGTTTTCTGCTGAAATATGATTTCTCCTCCCACTTCTTTATTTTTATCCCAAAAACAGTTTTTGTAAGCGAACACAAAATTTATTAATGAGTAACTTTTGAATAATTTATTTTTGAATGCAAAGGTTTTGTGAGCGAACACAAGTTTTGCTAACAATCGTAAAAAGTTTCTGTGGAACACATATGTTTTACAAGCGATTGCACAAGGTTTGTGAGTGAACTGCAAAGTTTTGCGAACAAACAACGTTTTTGGGGGGGAAAATGCAAAAAAATTTGTGAGCGAAGGTACAGGTTTTGCAAGCTAGCGCAAATGTTTATTTGTAACACAAAAGTTCCTTTGTGGAAGGCAAAAGTTTTACAAGCAAATGCTAAACTTGCAAGCAAGCAAATTTTTTTCTGGGGGAATGCAAAATTTTACCAATTAACAAAAGTTTTGCAAGTAAACATAACACAAAGTGAACATGAAACTTTTGCGCACAAACAAATTATTCCCGGGGGAATGCAAAGTTTTGCGAATTAACAAAAGTTTGCGAATTAACAAAAGTTTTTGCGATTTTAAAAGTTTTGCGAGCAAATGCGAAATTTCTTGGAGGAACACAAACATTTTGTGAACCTAAAAGTTTCTTGAGGGAACGCAAAGGTTTTGCGAGAGATAAGTATAAGCATCAGTTCCTCTGTGGAGCACAAAACTTTTTCGTTTTCGCAAACAGGCTAAAACGTTTCACAAGCAAACACAAAAATTTAGCAAGCAAGTGGAACATTTTGCAAATTACAAGTTTTGAGAGTACACACTAAGTTTCTTGGAGGAACAATTTTGTGAGCGAACACAAAAGTTCCTCTGTGGAATGCAAAACTTTCTGTGAGCGAATGCAAAAGTTTCACAAACAGGCTCAAAAGTTACTCAGTGGAACGCAAAAGTTTCATAAGCGAATGCAAAACTTTTGCGAATTACAAGTTTTGCGGGTAAACACTTTTTTTTTGAGCGAACCCAAAAGTTTCACAAGTGAACACAAAAATCTCTCTTTGGAACGCAAAACTTTCACGAGCAGGCTCAAAAGTTACTCAGTGAAAAGCAAAAGTTTCACAAGCGAACGCAAAACTTTTGCAACCAAACAAATTTTCCTAGGGGAATGCAAAGTTTTGCGAATGAATAAAAGTTTTGCAAGCAAATCCAAACTTAAAAGCAAAAGTTTCTCTGTGGAACGAAAAACTTTTTTGCGAAGGAATGCAAGAGTTTTGAGAACAAGCTCAAAAGTTACTCAGTGGAACACAAAAGTTTCACAAGCGAACGCAAATCTTTTGCAACCAAAAATATTTGGTTTTGCGAATTAACAAATGCTCTGCAAACAAAGTTTCTTGGAGGAACAAATTTGTGAGCAAACCCAAAAGTTTTTTAAGGGAACGGAAAGATTTTGCGAGATAAGTTTCACAAACTTTTTGTGAGCGAATGCAAAAGTTTCACGAACAGGCTCAAGCTACTCAGTGAAACACTATGTGGAATGCAAAAGTTTTGTGAGCAAACGCAAAAGTGAATGCAAAAGTTCCTCTGTGGAATGCAAAAGTTTCACAGGTGAACACAAAACTTTTGCAAGCAAACAAATTTTTCTGGGGAATTGCAAAGTTTTGCGAATTATCACAAGTTTTGCGAGCAAATCCAAAATTGCTTGAAGGAACATTTTTGGGACCGAATGCAAAAGTTTCGAAAGTGTACACAAAACTTTTGGAAGTAAACAAATTTTCCCATGGTAATGCAAAGTTTTGCAAATTAACAAAATTAGCTAAATTTCTAGGAGGAGCACAAACATTTTTGTGAACACAAATGTTTCTCTGAATTTTTGTGAGCGATTGCAAGAGTTTTGCAAATGGGCTCAAAAGTTCCTCACTGGAACCCAAAAGTTTCACAAGCGAATGCAAAATTTTTGCGACCAAACGAATTTTTGCAGGAAATGCAAATGTTTTGTGAATTAACAGAAGTTTTGCGTTCACTTTTGCGTTCCACAGAGGAACTTTTGAGCCTGTTCGCGAAACTTTTGCAGTTTTGAGTTTTTGAAACTCGAGTCAAGTTTCTTGGAGGAACAAATTAGTGAGCAAACAACAGAAGTTTGTTGAGGGAATGCAAAGATTTTCGAAAGAACACAAACGTTTCACGAGTGAATCCAAAGGTCCTGTGTAACGCAAAACTTTTTGTGAGCAAATGCAAAAGTTTCACAAACTCACTGGAATGCAAAAGCGAACGTGAAACTTTTGCAGGCAAACAAATTTTTGCAGGGAATGCAATGTTTTACCAATTATCAAAAGTTTTGCAAGCAAAGTATCTTGGAGGAACATTTTTGTGAGTGACCCCAAGAACACACTGATTTTGCGAGAGAACACAAAAGTTTCACAAGTGAACTTAAAAGTTCCTCTGTGGAACACAAAACTTTTTGTGAGCGAATGCAAAAGTTTCGCGAACAGGCTCAACAGTTACTCGGTTGAACTCTTTGTGGAGCACAAATATTTGCGAGAAAGCGCAAGTTTCACAAGTGAATGCAAAATCGCTCTGTGGAATGCAGATGTTTTTGTTAGCAAATGCAGAAGTTTTGCGAATAGGCGGAAACGTTACTCAGTGGAATGCAAAATTTTCACACGCGAACGCAAAACTTTTGCAAGCAAACGAATATTTTCGTTTTGTGAAATAAATATTTTGTGAGCAAATGTTTGTTTCTCCAAGAAACTTTTTTTGTGAGCAAAACCAAGAGTTTCTTGCAATAGAACCCGTTAGCATTGAAATATAATTTTTCCTTTCATCTAATCACCATGTCCCTTTAGGAGCTCTATAGTAAACCGCGACGAGGCTGCTTGAATCCTTTGGAAAAGTGTTTTATTAGGACAACACGTTCAGCACCAGTTAAAAAGGGGAGTGAATATTTGTATGAATGTACCACCAAATGTGAATTGAACATTCTTTGGCCTAGTTGTTGTGATTTATCATTTTATCTGTTTGTTTGTTTGTTCATTTATTTGATTTAAAGTGAAAGCACAAAGTTGTGAATCAGTATACTCGGGTTCTCCATGAAGAAAAGAATAGGAATATTACTGTAGGACAATGTGACAGCACAAGTGAGGAATTTCGATGAAAAAAAAAAATGCAAAGCAGTCCATGGCACTGGATACAACACACACACACTACATCTATTAGATAGCCACATTCCAATTCGTGGAAGAACGGACCAATTCCCATCTTTTTAGGATGTTTGGGGAATTTGACACCTCAGACTTGCAGCTGATGCTAGTGTTCCCAAAACGACACAAAGCTAAACCAACCCTGCTTAACTAGCACGGTGTGGTGTTTTAACCTATGTTTTACACTAGTGGATCTACGTGGAAATAAAAATACCTCTTAGAGATTCCTCTCTTGAGGCCAGCGACTGCAACACTTGACATGGTATTTCTCCACTGTATGTGTGCTAGCGAACAGCGTACTGTCAGAGTTAGGAACCGCAATATATGAAAGTAGCGTCATCTCGAGGGAGGCCCGTCATAAAACACTGTGACACTGTAGATAAGGCATCGCGCTCACTGTATTCATGATACTGCGAATCTAAACGATGTTTAGCACTGCCGCGGCATAGCGCGGACTAGCGATTTGTGCTGTCTCTTTAGTGAAAGTGATTCCTCAAGCTGTGACTGAGAATCCGCAGCGATTCTTAGGTGACGCATCTGATTGCAGAATAGGAGATGTGCTTTTCGGATTAAGAATTTGTTGTTTAAATATTGTGTTGATCTTGCTTAGAAAATGCCTTTTTTGTGATTCTTGTTGTTTATTTCTTCATGAGACAACCTCAGAAATGTAACTGTACAATATTGCTGATAATCATTCCATTGCACATAGTCTGATTTGTTTTGTTTTTTCTTTAATATATATGCAATTAATTTTGTGGGAAAGTGTTTGGTTTTCTTTTTATAATTTTTTTTCTTTCATTTGTTTTTTAATTGTACATATCTCATTCTGGCAAACTGCCAGCCATCATTTATATAAATCTTAATGATCTTATGTAATAAATTATATTAAAGAGCAGCAAAGGTTTTTGATAAACTATATTTGTTACACTTCAATTGTGAATAAAACAATCTTTTAATATAATATTGAGTTGTTGTTTTTATTAAATGGTGCTTTTAAAACTAATTTTAAATATCTATCATCTGTCTATCATCGTCTGTCTGCCCTGTCGTTCTGTTCTGCTCTATTGTTTTTTTTTCTGTTTTTCTATCGTTCTGTGTATTATTCTATTGTTTTTTTCTATCTTTCTGTCTGTTTTACACTCTATTTATAGCTCTTTTGTTCTATCTATAGTTCTGTCTATCCTTCTGTCTACACTGTAAAAAATAAAAGACAATTTGTTGAGTCAGCTTAAAATAATTTGTTACCCTGCTGCCTTAAAATTTTAAGTTCAGTCAGCTAAAATAAGTTTAGTCAACTTGAAATGTTAAGTTGTACTAAGTAACAACTTAGATATTTGGGTTTGCTAAACTTAACAGATGGGTAAGTAACCCAGCTGCCTTAAAATTATAAGTTGATTCAACTCAAATATCTAAGTTGTCACTTAGTATAATTTAACATTTCAAGTTGAATAAACCCTTTTGAATTGACTGAATTAAAAATTTTAAGGCAGCCAGGTTACAAATTATTTTAAGTTGACTCAACAAATTGTTTTTTACAGTGTACCGTTTTAGCTTTCATTCTGTCTGTCATAATGTATCTGTTGTTCGATCTATTGATTATTCTATCTTTCTGTCTATTTAGCACTTTATCTGTAGTTGTATCATTAGCTGTGATTCCATCCACCTATTTTTATGCGCATTTTGGAATATCGCTTAAAAAAACTGTATGGAAACGCGAAGATGCGCATAAATTCTAAAAATGCGCATAAAAACCTCATGCGCACAAGTGAGTAGGATAAACTTTTTATCCGATAAGAAAAAATGCGCATAAACTACGATGGAAACACTTTTACCGAATAAATTCCTTCATGCGCATTAAAACAGGTCATGTGACTTTTCCAAAAAGGTGATTTTGGAAGCTCATTGGAAGAACATATAGTTTCTTATTTATTTGTTTTTTATTCGATTTGTTTATAAATTAATCATTTTATGTAAAGTGCACTGTAAACCCAGACGTTTAAAATACTTGAATAGATTAAGTACAGTAAACGTACTTTTCAAAAAAATTCTACTAACTTAGATATTTTGAGTTCCTGTGACTTTTTTAATTTTTGAGTTAATAAAACTTATTTGTTTTAATTAATCTGAACTACTTGTTGATGAATGAGGCACCACTTAAATATATAATTTTACTCTACTTATTTTTTTAATTGTTTCAACATTAGTGCGAGCCACTGATTTGAGTTTTGAGTTTATCAGGATTGATAGAATATATTACTCATGAGTTTGTCCTGTTTTATGGTCTATTCCATCAGTTGAGGCCGAATTGCCGCTAATTCGAAAATGAAAGTAAAATGTTCACGGGCATTTAAAAGCGAAGAAAAACATGCAAAGAGAGAAAACTCTACTGAACTACCCCACAACCTCTCTCCCCGGTGATACCGGTATTTCCGGTGTTGTCACACGTCGATTAACCGGTGGGAAAATTTCCTTGCACCGTCACATCCCTAGCGATTTTGTTCTCTTTGTCTCGTTGGATGGAACCGGTGCTTTATGCGCAAATGTTTTATGCGATATTCCAGTTTTGCGCATAAGTTAAATATGCATCTTTGGATGGAAACATAGCTGTTGTATGTCGTTCTATCTGTTGTTCTATCTTTCTATGTTTTTTTACATTATTCTGTTGTTTTTTCTATCTTTCTGTCTGTTTCACACTATTTATAGTTCTTTCGTTCTATCTCTAGTTCTGTATATTATTCTATCGTTCTGTCTACTGTTCTAGCTTTTATTCTGGTAACGTATCTATTGTTCGATTTATTTATTATTCTATCTGTCTATTTAGCACTTTATCTATAGTTCTATCATTATGTCTGCCGTTCTATCTGTAGTTCTGTCTATCTATCGTTCTGTGTATTCTATTGTTTTTTGTATCTTTCTGTCTGTTTCGCACTCTGTTCTATCGTTCTGTCTACCTGTCGTTCTATTTTCTGAATGGGCAAGAACCGCCCAAGAGGCCATATGACTGACAGGTAAAACAACCAATCACGTTTCTTTTCTGTAGAATTCAACCAATCAGATGACGACTTCGAAACGTCGAGCCAACCATCCGTGGGCGTGACGTCTATCGTTCCATCTGTCGTATAAATTCTTTTTTTTTTTGCTTAATTATCGTTCCATCCTTCAGTCTATCATTCTATCTATCTTTGATTATGTTGTTCTATCTTTAATTCTGTTCGATCTACAGTTTTTTTCTTTCATTCTGTCAACAATTCTGTTACTCGATTTGTATCTATTTATCTGTCATAAACTTGTTCATGGAAGCACTGATACATATTTATTCCTTTAATTCCATTTTTATCCTATTTTTTTCCATTTGCAGTTTAGAAAATTGTTCACATCTGGAACATTTAGAGTACTGGATATAAAAAAGCCATAATGGATTCATAAATAAACCATGATAACAGAGAAGGTATAAATATAGCCTATGAATAAATAAAACAACTGTACAACCACAGGAAGAAATGTGCTTTATCAGTTTTAAAGCAACAAAGTGAGACAGTTGAAACGGGATAGGAAGAAAGTAAATGCAATAGCCGCGGGGTAAAGTAAAGTCAAAAGGAATTGGAAATAGAAACAGCTTTGCTGTTCACTCAGAACATTATCATTATCTGATGTCACAACGCATAATAAAGCTGTTCAGCAACAACGTCAATTTGTAGGCCTACACAAAAAGCTAATTAGTCATGGATTCCCTCGGGAACTGCTAATGGGTTTTCAGAAGAGCTTAGATAAATAATAAAAAAAAAATATGTATTTAGCATGTTATGCATATGTTAATTATTTTTACAAAACACGATTCCCAAATAATATTAATCCTTATTTTATTGTCATGAATGATGTAGAGCTTTAAGCTTTTGTTAATTGTGTTTTTTGTTAACACTTCACATTTAAGCGTTCGTGTTACACATGTTGGACAATGAATCAAATTAATCGCAAGCTGCTCTGCAGACTAATTGCATATTAAGAACATGATGTTCATTAGTATTTCTCATTAATCACATAATTACTTACATGGTAACATGAACACTAATGTTAAGTGTGATTGTATTTTGTTTTTGCATTTTTTTTTTCATTTCTGTGTCTTGCTCTGTCTTTCTGCACAAACAAACCACTCATCACACTGCCACGTCCAATTCTAATGACAGTTGATGTGAGCGGTGCGAGGCCTGAGGTGTACAGGAGATCATGGGTCGCAGCTGTGTGCCAGCGCTGAGTGTTTACAGAAGCACAGCAAACACAGGAAATGACAATCTAGCCTATCTTTCATTATGTCCCTCTCGCCTGGGGAGAAATCTGAATGGAAGGCATTGTTCTCTTCCGTGACGCAGCAAAGGACAAATACTACAGTCGTTCCCTTGGCCATGCTTTTCTTATACACACACCGGATATTCACAAGGGTCTTCAATTAGGATGTAAAGTTCACACAGGGTATTAGTAGCTACTAGTTACGGTTCTTTAACTCGGAAGGCTGGCCTAATATGGTTTCACCATTTGTTCTTAAGGCAGAAGGTAAGAAGGCAGCCAGAAGTTCTCCATAATGAAGCATAACATGAACTTTACCTGTATTAATCATTTGAAAAGCAACCAAATCTTTAATAAATAGTGTTGAAAAGCAATTTTAAAGGGGTAGTTCACCCCAAAATGACAATTCTGTCATCATTTATTAACCCTCAAGTTGTTCGAAACATGTATGAATGTCTTTCATCCGTTGAACACAAGAGAAGATATTTTGAAGAACGAAGCAAATTGTTGCTGGTCCCCACTGATATAGTATGGAAAAATATTGAAGAACAAGAATATACAAAATATGATATATAGGCTATAATAAAAAGAACTGCAACCAAAATGAACTAGAGGAAATTATCTCAATTAATAGAACAATCTGGAGTAGGCATCACAGTCACATTGTGGTGGTAGAAAAACACTGGTAACAAGTGGAGTGAAATGGGTAAAATCCACAGGTTAAGAGATAATGCAAATCATTTTTATAGAATACTGTCATCAAAAACGCCATTTGAAGCTGAACGCAGACGTTTAAATGGACAGACTAATGGATAAAACCTGCTATGATAACTCTACTTTTAAAGCATAAATTTGATTTAAACAGTAGGCCTACATAATGTGCACATATGCCGTTCATAGTGGACATATTATATTAACATTTTACATTTACCTATTTTATCTCACAATTCTGACTTTTTTCTCGCAAATGCATGTTCATATTTCGTATTTATAGCTCAACAATGCCGAGTTTGTCAATTCTGACGGAAAAAAGGCCAGAAGTGTGGGTTATATAATCTCATATATAATCTCGGAATTGCAAGAATGAAGTCAGAATTTTTAAATATAAACAATTTTACCTTTATTTTGTTCCATAGACTGCTGCGGTTATTTTCTGCCACCAGATAAGCTCTGCTCACGAAAACGTCACCACTATTAGCAAACATCGAACTGGTCTTTAAAAGAAACTGTAAAGACTGACATTTATTTGTTTGTGTTATCTTCTTATAAAGGAGAAGGTCACTTCCAGACCAAAAAATTACAAATAATTTACTCACCCCCTTGTCATCCAAGATGTTCATGTCTTTCTTTCTTCAGTCGTAAAGAAATTATGTTTTTTTGAGGAAAACATTTCAGCATTTTTCTTTATATAATAGACTGCTATGGTGCCCCGATTTTGAACTTCCAAAAGGCAGTTTAAATGCGGCTTCAGAAGATCCCAAATGCTATTGTAAACGATCCCAGCCGAGGAAGAAGGGTTTTATTTAGCGAAACGATCGATTATTTTCATTTTAAAAAATACAATTTATATACTTTTTAATGCCAAACGCTCGTCTTGTCTTACTCTGCTTGGACTGTTTTTGTTCCGTTCATGACAGTTAGGGTATGTCGAAAAACTCCCATCTCATGTTCTCCCTCAACTTCAAAATCATCCTATATTGCTGTTTTACCTTTTTTTTGTTAAGGATTATTTTGAAATTATTTTTGAAGTTGAGGGAGAAAATACTTCTGGAGTTTTTCGACATACCCTAACTGTCTTGAGTCAGAATACACAGAGTTCATGGAGAGTAAGGCAAAACGAGTGTTTGAGATTAAAAAGTATTTAAATTATATATTTTTTAATGAAAATAACTGGTCATTTCGCTAGATAAGACCCTTTTTCCTCGGCTGGGATCGCTTACAACCGCATTTGGGATCGTTTGAAGCCGCGTTTAAACTCGGGGCACCATACCAGTCCATTATATGGAAAAAATGCAGAAATGTTTTCCTCATTAAACATAATTTCTTTACTACTGAAGAAAGAAAGACATGAACATCTTGGATGACAAGCGGGTGAATACATTATATGTGAATCTTTGTTTTGTAAGTGGACTTCTCCTTTAAAATACCAACATTCTGCATTCTTTTTTTTTTTTTTTGTCTTTTTTTATTTATTTTTTTACACTCTGCATTCTATCGGACGCTTGATTTCTATTTTTGCGTCGTTACTCTTGGTAGCCCCGCCCACATTGGAATCTTATTGGACCGAATTGATGCTAATCATATACGCCAAACGTCAAACTCGGGCAGTGACAAGGAGTCGTGTTAATTGAGAAACGTTCGGATATTATTCCCTCAAATTTCCTAATGGAAACAACTGGAGAAGCATCGGGGATTGAAAATTCAAGGTATGTGCTCTTATTTATTTCTTTCTCTTTTTTTTTTTTACACTCAGCAGATGCTGACTACGTTTGTAATGCGAAAAAGCGCGCAAACACGTCAAAGGAACCTTATCTCA
This sequence comes from Labeo calbasu, assembly GCA_019740295.1. Classification (NCBI taxonomy): domain Eukaryota; kingdom Metazoa; phylum Chordata; class Actinopteri; order Cypriniformes; family Cyprinidae; genus Labeo; species Labeo calbasu. Next base: position 3,805 of record JAHKKF010527747.1, on the reverse strand, counting down.
ATGTTTGTGATGGTTGCGTCGCGTTTGGTTGCGCGAAATTTAAACTTATGGTGCATGAAAGTCCTCTTGGAGTCCCGGGAAGTTTGTATTTACGAGTTGACAAGTCGTAATTAAGACGTCAGGTGTGTTCAAGTCACTTTGGTCGGAACAAGATGTCGATATAACTTTTCTACATAAAATTCAATTAGTAAAATTAAAGTTTTTAACCCCGAATCCGAGATTTTGTTCTATGGGGGGTGAGATGGGTTTTGCATCTTGGTTTCACGTGAGGACTTCAGTAGCAGTAGCTATGTTTTTATTGTAATTTTAACACTTTGTTTCAGAAGAATTAAATGTTTAAGATGTTTGTCAGGATATTGGCAAGTATTGAGAAACATCAATATGTAAGTGTAATCTGCATGGACTGTCATTTGTGTGATATCGTGTTTATGAAGAAGACATTTTTATGCAACGTATTCATGGTATACGGTTTCCATGACTTGTAACTCATATCCACATAGTAAATACGTCAAGCTTTGGTCAGTTACCCGGATGCACGGCCATATTGGAGATACTCGGTTGTAAACAACAGCATTCATTGCACAGTTGTACAACTGAATATATTGTTCTGCTAATTTATGCTGTCTAAACCATGGTAAAAAATCATAGATCATATAAATCATATAGAGAAGGACTTAGTAAGCAGGTATAGGCGCAATATTTTAGCAAACTTAAGTTAATAGGTGGTAAATATACATACGAGCAGTATTAATTAAGATATTAGTCTAATATTTCACCTACCTAACTGGAAATAAGAACAAACACGAATGTTGTCAAGATTGTTGCCCTAGAAATCCTGGTTCAGTTTGACCAAAAACAAATGTCTTATGTTTCTCAGACAGTTTTTTTTTTTTTTCTTTTTTGCACTCTTCTCTTTGATTTGTTATAAATTTTGTCAGTCTATAGTACTCCAAATGTTTTTCCCGGTCTGACCAATTAGTACAGCCCAAAACATGACAATTGACCATTTTAAGTAGCAATAATCTGCGAAATGTAGTGGCATTGTTTACGTACAATATGGCCAATTGATGACGCATCGTGAAAACACTCTATAGCACCTGTGTCTTGCTGGCCTGTTTTGACCGGAAAAAGACTTTCTGATTGGTTGATTGTGCTAGTCTCTGCCCACTCCTCCACTAATGAGAATGTCTGAGTGCTGCTTATTCACATCTGCTCTGGTGTGGATGTTGAAAATCTTCTGTAGGGTCTGAATTTGGCCTGGCCACAACATTATCTATGTGTTTTTTCCTCATCTTTATGGTATGGTAATATCATTTTTCCCTTGTTGTTCTCCACCTCTTCTCTTTTGGGATTCTGCAGAAGTGTTGTTTTCACATTATCTTTTGGGAAAACCTGTTTCTGTTTCCTTCCCACTGGAGTATTTTCAGGGAAGAACCGCACAAATTCACCCATTATCAACAGCCTGGTTGCAATAGTACCAAATCAGTCCAGAAATCATCATAAAAATGAATGTTAGCTTCTCGCTGATGGATTTTTGTATGGCTATAAGGGCTTGTAGACATGTAAATATCTCTAACTGTAGCATTTTGCTGGCGGTGGGTAACCTGTGTATCATCGCACATTAAGTATGCACACTCTCCAGGGACTAAATGATGCAGGAGGTGAAGATGAAACAGGAAGATGAGAGGCTTGTCAGAGTGGCTGTGCTGGTAAACGGTTGTCAGCAGGAGCACGGCTGCGGGAACCGCTGCTCCTGCTGTCTGGCCTGCTGTGTGACATGCTGGACTTTGTTCATGAATGTTCTCGCTGCAAGAAAAAGATCAGTCCCTTTCTGATATTAACCTCCCAGACATGGATCCTAGTTCTGAATTTCAATTTCAATTCTGAAACCCTCTTTAAAACATATTGCTCGATCATCCCGGTCATAGAATTCATTGCCTGCACACTACAGAATACATTTTGCAATATGTGTATCATTTGTTTTATATCACACTTATGTTTTATTTATTAGTGCTGCTTGCTAAGGCTAATGTATATGGAAACCCATTTCTGCCACATAATAAAACAATTAAAAAGGTAATTGCAACTTTATCAATTGCAAAAAGGGACTTTTTCCTCCCTGCATTTCTGAGTTTACATCTCATAATTCAGACCTCCCCAGCCTTTTCTGCTCAGAATTTCAAGTTTATAACTCACTGCGTCTGCGTTTATATCTTATAAAAAGTAGTAATTTATGTATTTATTTAGCCTGTGTTGGAAACAAGCCTCCATAAATATGAGATTAGGGGACTGTTTGAAGAATTAATTTAGATTTTGAACTTTGTGTAACTTGCCCCACACTATTTGAGGCTTTTTTCCTTGCTTATTGAATGTATGATTTTCATTAAAGTCATATAAGTCATATAAAGGGGACCAGAATATTATAAGCCATGTATCTGTCCATGTATTTTATGCAAATGTTGTGATGTTGCATAATAATTGTAGACTGTAACATCAAGATGCAATTTTTTTTTTATTTTTTTTTTATATGGAATAAAACTGATATAACATATGTTGATGATTATTATTAGTACTTTTATTTATTAGTATTTTTATTTATTATTTATTTATGTATTTCTGACAACATGCCCATAAACTAGAATAGAATTTGACAATAAATTCTTAGATGCATGTAAAAAAAAAAAAAAAAAAATCACCCAGACAATTGGCTTATATCCCACATTAGTAGCATTTATATTATGTAATATTATATGTAATGCCATTCCCCCAGTGGCTTCAACTTTTATTTTGTAACAAATTTCCCTGGAAGTGATTGTTTTTATTGTTTTTTTTTGTTTTTTTTCCAAGTACATGGTGTGAAAATGCTGCTTTATTTTTTTAATTTTATTTATCATTTATTTTATTTTATTTTATTTTATTTATTTTTATACAATATGTCTAGCATAAATTAAGTTGCAGCTTGTATGGAAACATGATTGTTGAGGGAAAAATTATATATATATACTGCTGTTTAAAAGTTTTTTTTTTTTTTTTTAAGATTTCTCTTATGACAGAAAAACCATAATATTGTGAAATATTATTACAGTTTAAAATAATTATTTTCTATTTTAATATATTTTAAAATTTAATTTATTCCTGTGACGCAAGCTGAATTTTCATCAGCCATTACTCCAGTCTTAAGTGTCAAATAATCCTTCAGAAATCATTCTAATATGCTGATTTATTACTTTTATTATTATTATTTTTTTTTTTTTTTAGAATTCTTTAATGAATAAAAAGTAATAAAGAACAGCATTTATTCAAAATAGAAATCTTTTCTAACAATATAAGTCTTTGCTATCATTTTGTAGCAATGTAATACCTACTTGCAGAATAGAATTGCTTTCAAAAAGGGAGAGAATAAAAATGTACTGACTAGGGATGCACCGATACCACTTTTTCCAGTACTCGCCCGATACCGATACTTTTATTTTTGGTACTTGCCGATTCAGAGTACCGATACCTTATTTTTTTTATTTAACCAGTAAATTTGTAAAATATATAGAAACTAAAATAATATGTATAATGTTAGTTGGTTAACTTCTTTTATTAAATAGAAACAGTAAAACCTAAATTTATTCAGATATCTTTTCTCACATTTATCAGACAACATTTTTCACATTATCACATTATCATAAACTGTGTCCTGCACCCACTAGTAAAAAAACAAAAAATCAAACATTAGGTGGTGTATATCTGGTGTCTGAATAATTTTTGGTTTGACTATATATCCCTTAGTTATTTTTATTTTTACACTTAATTATGC